>QANY01001402.1:0-146183 GCA_003255025.1 Datisca glomerata | reverse complement strand
GGGGGGGGGGATGATAAATCTCAACTGCTAAAAATGAACTACGCGTAGTAGAGCTGCTAACCCCTTTGTCAGTGACAATTGAATCTGGCGAAAACAGGGGAGGCATATTTTCCAGAAGTCCGATATCATCTGTCCCAAGTTCCAAATCCACGACTTCCGCTTTTCGTGTACCCAGTTCGTCTTTCTCTATTTCCCTTAAAACCTCCACCACTTCGTCCATGGAAGGCCTTAACTCGCTGTCCTGTTGCAGACACCGAAAAGCCAATTCTGCCACAGATGTTATTGTGCTCCTCACTGCATAATTTTTTTCGAATCCAAGAGACGGATCAACTAACTCGTGTAATGTATGATTCTGGATTTTGTTAACTGCCATAGTGGACAAATTAATATCATGCCGGTGCCTATTGGTGTCCACGGCTTGTAATGATGATATAAGCTCGACCAATACGACCCCAAAGCTAAAAACGTCACTCTTGTTAGTGAGTTGGTAACACTGATAATACTCGGGATCAACATAGCCAGGCGTTCCTTGTGGAGCAGTTGACACATGAGTTACATCCGTGGGAAACAACCTTGAAAGTCCGAAATCAGCCACTTTTACTCGGAAGTCGTTGTCAAGGAGAATGTTGTTTGTTTTTACATCACGATGAATGATGTCTGATTTGTGGAGATAAGACAATGCATCGGCCGTCTCCACAGCGATTCTCAATCGCATAGGCCAATTGAGAAAACCAGAGTTTGCTCGGTTACCATGGAGATGGTCTGCCACTGTCCCATTTGGAATGTATTCATATACGAGAAGAAGCTCTCGGCTTCGTCTAGACGTGCATCCATACAGCTTCACAAGGTTCGTGTGTTGTAAACGAGTTAGGATATCTAGTTCATTCTTGAACTGCTCAGCGCGTTTTAGATTGTTTTCATATAAGCGCTTCACTGCAACTACACGCCCATCAGGAAGCTTACCTGATTAAACAAGTAATCATGAATTAGAGGCAGTATAACAATAGTGTATTTGATGGCCAGCTTTATTTTCAAATAATAGCATAAAAAACAGATTTTATTTTTTTGCATACCATAATAAACAGTGCCAAAGCCACCATCTCCAAGTTCCTTAGAAGGGTCAAAATTATTAGTGGCTTCCTCCAGTTCTGTGTAGGTGAAGAGCTGAACTCCAAAATAGGTGCTCCCATTCTCAAGGTCAGATTTAGATGAAGGATAAGAGGTAGTGCTCTGCGAGAGTTTAGTAAAGGGGGTGGTGATGCCTTTGCTTGACGGAGGTAAAGAAACATCTTTGCTTTGCACGGCCGCACGTTTTTTTCTTCGTTGCATAACATAAAAGATGCATACTAGTAATAAGCTGGCAATCGCCGCACTTCCCACAACAATTCCTGAAAGGTAGTTAAATGATATTTCGATCATGCATTTCTAAACCACAAAAACTACAGAAATAGTTTGCCTTTTTACAGATGTCGAGTAAGACGATGATCATACCTATTTTAAGGGGGAGATTCTTACTTCTCTTCTCTGCAACAATCACAAGGGAAAAAGAAAATCGTAAGCTTGAAACTAGGATGAGTACGACCAGATATGCGATTTTATATGCAATCGGAACTGATTGAGATGGAAAATATTGTAATCCAATTGAAATCTCAATATATACTTTGTTAGAGAGAGTATACAAAGAGTCATTAATCCATTGATAAACTAAAAACGAAACAAGTATAAGCCCCGTATTTATAAGCATACGAAAACAATTACTAAAATGCTTAATAAGAAATCTAAAACTTTTAATAAACGCTAAATAATAATAAAATACCATTAGAATCCTAAGTTAAGCTTTGAGCCTAAGCCTCCATGAAGAATCTTAAAATAAGGCATTTTCAGTTATCCTGCATCAGCGACAGAGGCTTGGAACTGGAAACTTTTCAAAACTTTGACATGCCAAAGTCCATCTCCATTTCATGACACAATTGAATTAGTGTATCATGATAAGATAAAAATCTATAACCAATCTCCTTTCGTCACGTAAACTTGTGAAGCATCACAAGTTAGAACAAATAGCATTGCACTTTCTGGAAGATTATCCGCTAATCCTCTATTAATCCTACCTACACACAGCTATTTTCTGTAGAAATTGGCCGTTTACCTGTCGGTAGACACTTTTTATCACCGCAGATACAGATAGGTTGGCTAAATTGGTGGTCGAATCCGCATTCCCCACCCGAATCAAAACACTCAGAACACTTATCGCTGTAGGGAATACTATAATTCACGTTGAAGCCCTTCATCAAAGCCTCAGGAAGCAAGGACCGATTATCCGCGAGCCATTCGGCCGAGGACGAAAGAATAGGAACCCTAACATTGACATGGCATTTAATTACATTCAGAATCGGATCACTCGGAACCGCTCCCATTAGATAATAAGCGTCGTTCGAAATCCCACTGATATTACAGTGGAAGAGATTGCCGGGGGTCATATTTAAAGCAGAGCAGCCGTAGAAGAGAGTCAAGTCTGCGTTTGCCGGACCAAGGCTGAAGGAACTAGAATCGAGGGTAGTGTTCATGAATTCATCAGCACACGTATTGTTCCATAGGTCTAACCTTGCTAAGATGAGCGTTCGCTGAACCTGGTCGAGTTGAAGGACTCGATAACCGATAGTCTCAATCGTTAACTCTGGCGAGTCAGCGTTGCAAATTAGCTCAAATCCAGGCAGACCACAGTAGGAAGGGCGGTCACCGCCGGCGAAGGGGTATGAGACATTGCGAATGTCGCCGCAGTTGAAGGTTTGGTTGCAGTTGAGGAAGGCCTCCGCCACATCAGGTTGAGACGACGCCGTAATGACGGCGGAGAAGGAGAAGAAGAAGAGGAGGAGGAGGTGGAGGGAGGGAGGAATGAGGTGCATGGAGGTGGTGTATGTGGGAGTGGAGAACATTGCGAAGACATTTGGCGATAGGATAGTGGTGGTGTTTGATGGCGAGCTATGTCGTTGAAGGAGTTGACTGCCATGACATGTTAGGAGAGGCGACTGGGCTGGCTTTCGCTGACTTTGACTCGCGTAGATTTTGGATCCTCAATTTTTTGAAAAGGAGAGTTTAGATGACATCACTATAATATAATAGGGTTATTCTATACTATCAGCACATTTATCATCAGTCATAGGGATACAAACCACCTCATACTGGATTTGGCTTCTCTGCAGTTACGGCAACGGCAGAGACAATCGTTGGTGTAATCTAGTTTGTTTAAAAATATCTGAACAAATTAGATCTGATATAATTATATTAATATTAAAATATTAATTTTTTAATTTATAATTTTTTAATTTTTCTGATAAAAAATATCGTTCAGATTTCTCTGAATAGATAAAATTAAACTATTTCTATCATTATTTAACAACGGCAAAGAAGTCAGATCCCCTCATACCATAGTAACCATAATGATACCGATCAAATGTGCTTGTAAGCTAAATGTGTTTGATAAACACAAAAAATAATTGATAGTTAAGGATGATTATGATAATGTTTGAAGAAAAATTAAATAAAAAACAAAATTGACCCAATAAATATGATTTGACGATATTCGTTGTTGAATGTCATCAATGGGCAGGATGCAGGCCATTGGATCATGCCAGCTAGTATGCATAAGGGTCGAGGGGGAATCTGGTATAATACCACTGGAACAACCCAAAATTAGGTGGTGAAAAAAGAATAATTTATGTTTTATTAACAAAACTTAAACTTCTCAACCAACCAAATAATGTCATAATAAAATAACATAAAAGTCAAATTAGGAATTATTCGGTCAATTTATAAACATTGCATTGTAAAATATGTTTCTTTATAGATATGGCTAATATCTCTACTGTATTTTTTTAAAAATAGGATGTCAATACTAATATTATCGCGGGTTTGAAGAAATTTAAAAATAAAAAATAAAAGACGAAAGCTTGTTATTATAGTTAATCGGCAAAAAATAGTCTTACAAAATGGAACTACCCATAAAATTTTGTTTAAAAGTACAACAAAATAAGAAAAGTATATTAGTTTATATATATAATGGGTAAAATCTAAAATTATCTAACTATTTATTTTGCTATACTAGACTGGTGAGAAAACCAACCATATAGTCATATAAATAACAAAGAAAAATTTACGTCAAAAAGTAATTAGATGGAACAATAGAATACAACGATTCTTATTTGATTATTAAATCAAAAATTAAAATAGAAATTAGAAGCTTTGTAAAATAATCAAGATCGGCTATAGGAGGCAATCAAGGCCAAACATTGAACTTAATTTAGTACAACGCTTGAACTTAAACTTAATTTGGAAGGGGTGTGTCAGGCTCGAACAATGGTACAACACTTGAACTAAATTGGGAAGGGGTGTGTCAGGCAAGCATTAATGCAACGCTTGAACTTAATTGGGAAGGGGTGTGTCAGGCCCGAGCAATAATGCAACTCTTGAACGACACGTTAGAGACCCATAGCTAGCTATTGTAGTGAACCCTTCCCTTAAAAAATTAATTTAATATCATATAAGCTTCTGACTTATCAGATATTAAACTGACACCACACGTGATCTTGATAAAAAAATCGAGAAATGTTTGTGTTTGTCAGTCCTCATACGCTTCATTTTATAGTAGTTTCCTTGCTTTCCCCTTTACATCTTATCAATATGGGACTAGTAATAGACGGCAAAAGCTTAGCTTACTATGCAGCAGGAAAAACGATACATACCTGATCCACAAGAGGATGAAAAAGCTCTCCAGTTGAACAATAGCAAGTAAATTCACCCGACGTTGGACCCGAACCACACCGACCGCCTGCTCTTCACATTGGCTACGAGAATTGTTCATTTCCACTGCAAACCAAAGCCATCATCAATAGCAGACACCAAATTCTGCTCATTTGGGTTGCTCAGTAGACTCTGAGCTGCTGCCTGTGAGATTGACACAATGACACTCTGATTGCATCCCCGGTTCCTACCCCGGCGTTTTGCATCACATACTGATTAACATAATCCGTACCATTTATGTTGCAGCTGAACTGATTTGGAAGAAGAAAACGGAGGACAGCCATAGAGAAGCATCAGAGTTTGTGTATCAAGAGTGTAATTAAAGAGGTTTAGATCCAAAGTGGTGTTGAAGAGATGAGCGACACAGACGCGTTTCCAGTAATCCGCTCTACTAACCGTGAGAGTCTGGATGGCATACTGATATAAAAAACCCGGTAATTTATAGCCGCGATAGTGATCCCTGGGACTTCACCGCTGCAGTTCAACTCGAAACTGGGGTGGCCACAGTAATTAGGTCTATTTGATCCCCAGAAAGGGTAGCTGAGATTCTCATAGGTCAAACAGCTAAATGGTGTGCTGCAGGTCGAATACCTCTCGTCGTCGCATGAACATGTCGGAACTTGGATTAAGATGCCCATAATATTAAAAAAAGAGGGATAGTTGGCGATGAGCAGCGACCGGTACGCAAATTTTTTTGGGAAATGAGAAAAAAAAGCATTTGGAACTACAGAAGGAGAAGATAATAAGGATGGAAATTAATACTCATTATTCCCTATCAGGTAGGTAAAAATGACATATTTTTAACCAAGTGGAGGTGAAATTGTCAACAAGAAGCTTCTAATGGAAAGCTACTAATAGTTCCAGTCAATGAAAATAAACATGAGGCTCTTGTTTTCAGACTAATGTGATCATATTAATCCGAAACACGACGAATAGCAATACGATAGAGCTTTCATTTTGTTTTCCTTGGAGCACAACATCTTAAGAAGTAGAAAATCGTAGTCGTATTGTAGCGTGCCGATCAAGAGCAGCTCTAATAAAATCAGATCAAGCTACAAAACTTAAATAAAACTCGAGCGCCTCCACGAGGTTATCAAAGCCACAAACTATCATAAAAGTTTAACAACCAATTTGACTAAGGACTTGTAAATAGGGTGAGATAGATCCTCTGCTACCGAGAATGTGTGAGAAGACGCGTTAGATAGTAGAAAAGCGAGGATATAGATACGATCCAAGTGTCATACTTAAGCGCAATCAGAGCATTAACCGTTATTTTAGAGTAATTGGTTAGGCTACATACCTGATGATAGGGGTGGTGAGCCGGAGCCAGAGCTGGAAGGCGGCAAGCTAGGACAGATTTCGAACCCCGTAGACTGATGGCCTTGGCAATAACAAGTAGTTCGATTTACCAAATCAAACCCACATACTCCATTGGAATTCTTGCATAAGCTACATTCTGCAGTGTCTATCTTCCACTTGACTACAAATCCTTGTTGAATATCATCTTCTAGTTTTGATTGATTCCCAACATCACCGAACGTAGACAGCGAAACCGGGAGAAATACGCTCATTTCACAGAGTGCACCAGAGACCTGAGAGCCAAATTCCATTGCGTACCCACTTTCGTTGCCACAAGTGAATGGAAGGATGTTTGGGATGCCAATAGACGGAAGCCGACAGCCATATATGATAATAAGATTTCCATAGCTGGGGATCAAATCGAAAAGATTAGGATCAAGTGTGGAATTCAATGGTTCTGGTGAACAGATTCCATCCAAGAAGTCAGCTCTAGTAATTCTAAGAGTTTGAGCGCTTTCGTCGATATGCCAAACTCGGTATGTCACTCTCATAATCTTTATAGTCGAAACGTTGTTTTCGCAACGGAGTTCTAGCTCAGGATGGCCGCAACCAATTAACCGGCTACCTCCCCAGAAAGGATAGCTAACGCTGATGTTCCCACAGCTAAACGTTTGACTACAGTCAGAGTACAGATCAGTGGAGCTTGAAGAAGGAGCAACATTGGTAACAACCAAGAGAATGAAAATTAAACAAACATGTAAAAGAGAGAGCGAGGAAAATTGGGAATTCATTTGCAGTGAAGAGGGAGATGTTTGGTAGATGAAATGAATGGCTGATGAATTTGTTTTGATTGGGAAGACAGGTTAGAGATTCTTTGGATCCTGACAGTTGACTTTCTTCAAGGCTTGACTATTTTATTTCCTAAATTATTTTTCCTTCCATTTTTATATAATTTTTTTTTAATTTTTTGTCATCTCATTTTTCTTTGCTTTAGTAATGAAAAAAAAGGAAATTTGGTTTCTATGACATGAGAATTTATTTGATCATTTTCTAATATTGTGATAAACATATATTATAAACTCCTTAAAGTAAGATTAAAATTTTTGTAAATTGGAATAAATCCAAATCCAACAACCAAGTGAGAAATCAATGAAAGAAAATCAATGGTTGAGATTGTCTTAATGAGTAATGACGCAGAGATTAGGACAAGTTCGTTTTTTTAATTATTAATTTCTGTAGTGTGTTTATTTACATGTCTGGAAAAGAGTGTGGATCAGGACTGATAATATGGTAATTCAATGTTGCTGACTCTTTCTCATTGACTTTGTGTACTTGGATGGTTAAATAAGGCACCCACTTAATCAGAAAAGTTCTATGATACTAGACAGACAGTATGGTGATCCTACTTTAGTCTTATATGTGAAGTGATCACAGAAATGAGAAATTATTCAGTACAATTACAGTATTGAATATTCCGTACTTATTTATATCATGAATTATCACGTGTCTGAAAATATTATATTTATTCAGATTTTAAGAAGAGGGAATAAATAAAATCTTAAAATTTATAAAATATGAAAATCTTATATTTATTCAAATTTAAAAAAAAAGAGAATAAATACACATGTCATCAAATATGAAAATCAGGATTACTTAATCCTCAGTACTTTAAAAGTTTCAGAAAATTTTCCCCATCGATGAATCATCTGACAGAGGTACTACAGAATGACCTTGTATGCCAGATCAAAAATTTGTGGGTAGGTAAGACATAATTCTTGTTTTTTCCCTAAATTGTTCATCTTTCTCTAAATATGTAAACATTTTGCATGTTAAAATATATGAGGATTAATTACTTAAAACGAGTACTGAGTTACACAGTATTTAAAGAGTAAATGAGTATTGAAAATTTTGTTAAGAAGAGTGGTAAGTTAATAAAATCAAGAAATAATAATTTTTTACTGTGAAAGATGTTAATAGTTGCACTCTAGCACATAGTCTAATATCTAATAATGCATGAGTATATTGAAAGGAAACTTAATATTTGGTGGGTTTGACTCCTGCCACAACATGTGCTTCACGATATGATAATTTTTGGTGAAATTATATTTTTCTTTTTTATTTTCATTTTTTCAAAGGAATTTAACTTAAAAAATGTTCTCATTGTTTCGTTCCAATATGGAATTTAGATCTTTTCTTGTTCAGGCGAATATAATATTAATAACTTAAGACAGGAAAAACTCATTCAAGGTTGATCAAAATTTAGACCAAAAAATAAGTTTTAATATTGCATGTTTACTGACTAGGAAAAATCACATAAAATAAGTTTCAATCTAATAAGGTAAAAAAAAAAGTTTCAACCGAATAGAAACATTTTTAACCATCCACATAAAGCCCTAAAGATTGGTAGTCTAAAACTAGTAAATTTAAATTATTTAATCATGACTTAAAAAAGTATACATTTAAATATTGTCAAAATCTAGTGGTTAATTAATAATATATGCTTGGGGACTCCTTGTTCGGTGATTTTTTAATGTTGAAATAATGTCCTTGTCAAAATAATTAGGTACCAAATCTTCTAAAAAATATCAGGTAGCAAATAATTTAAGTACACTTGGCTTGTCGAATAGGGTTAGCATTAAATATTTGTGGAAGTCGCATTTAATTAGGATTTTTGTTATTCTACAGTAATTTAAAAAAATAATTAAAAATTTACTTTTAAAACTAATTCCAAAATAAGTTGATGTCAGTCTTTTGTAAAAATAATTAAAAAATTACTTCACATTGACCCCTTTTAAAATTGCACTTCATGATTTCAAGTGGAGACATAACCAATATAGCTCTCCCTCCCTTTGAGGTTTAGATGATGCATTCTCCTTCCTCATGCCGTCGATTTTCACTGGAGTTGACCGTCATTTCGCCAGCATTTACTCTCTCTCATTCTTATCTCACTCTCATTCACATAAAAACCCTAAATATATTTCTAATTCATTTGATATCTTAAATTTGTTCATCAAATCTTGAAATTTTTTGTGAATGTTGTATAATATATTCCCTCAATTTTGTAATATCTCTCTCTCATTGTATCTCTCAAACCCTAGATTTCAATTTTAATTATAAATGTGTTGTGAGTTCTCAAATTTTAGATGAATTTTCTCAATTATGTGTTGTTTAAACTCTCAATTTGTAAAATTTTAGTTATTAACTTTGAATTTGTAGATCTTATTGTGAAATTCTAGATCGAGTTCTGAAATTGTTGTGTATTACTTAGTAGGTTGACAAATGGGGGAAATACATATGGTAGTTTTATGTTACATGAATAGTAAGGTCGTTGTTGGTGCAAATTAAGTTTCTTATGATCGACCTTCAATTAGCGAAATTGTAATTCATAAGGAGATCACTTTTGACGAGCTCTATAATACCTTATATGAAGCATTGTCAATTGACCGTCTCCATTGGAACTTGAACATAGTTTATCGATATCCATTTACTCTTGGTGCTGGCTCATTCAACTTTGTGAAATTTTTTATACGAAATGATAACGATGCACATGTGATGTTTACCATTGTGCTTCAAATTCCCCCGCCAAATACAATTGAGTTATATTTAGTAAAAAATACTAAAGATGTAGGACGTCCTAAGATAAAATTGTATGATGACAATATGTGTAGACTTCAGGTACATGATAATGCAATAATTTCTCCATTCCGTGACAATGAATCGTATCCTACAGTCTAAGAAAATGTACTTAGTAGTTCTTTGTCACATGAAGATGCACATACCCATGCCGTTCATATGGACCCACCTAGCCCTCCATGTAGCTTCTTCTTGGCAGAGTTTGAAGAGATAAAAGCTTGTAACGTTGACATTGATGAAGATGATCAGGTTGAAGAGGATGATGATGTAGAATACACATCCAACATACTGGGATATATAATGAAACATACGAATTATACAAAAGTTTACTTTTGAAAGTAAGGTAAACCTTAAGTATGCTTGGAAAAGATACTCAATAATCAGACATCAACCTTTTGGTTTGGTAGAGTCATTGCCAAACCTTTGGATTATAAAATGCAAGAAATTTGACGAAGGTTGTCAATGAGAAGTTCGTGCGTATCGTCAAAAAACACATAATATGTTTGAAATAATCCAATACACCAAACCTCACGCACCTGTCTATACAAGATTATCACAAGACCATTCACAGTTGGACTCAACATTGATTGCGCGAGAGTTGCAGGGCGCCGTGAAATGGGATCCACTACATCTGTTGCAGCACTTCATCAGATGGTGAAAGATAAATTTAGATATGATGTAAATTACAGAAAGGCATGAGAAGCTATACGAAAAGTAATTGTTAAAGTGTTTGGTGATTGGGATCAATCTTACCGCAGCTACCGATATGGTTGAATATGCTTATGAAATCGAATCTTGGGACTGTAGTTTAATGGAAAACACATAACATCGGTGAACTAGGTAATGTGATGTTCAGATATATGTTATGGTCATTTGTTCCTGCTATAGAAAGTTTCAAATATTGTAGACCCACCATTCAAATTGATGAAACACATTTATATGACAAGTATAAGCATATGTTGTTGATTACCACGTCAGTTGATTTAATTGGACGTATCTTTCCAATTGCTTTATGTTATAGTTGATGAGGAAACCATAGATAGTTGATCATGGTTTTTGTATTGCTTGAGGTGTTACATTACGCAAAGGGAGGGACTGATGTTAATATCTGACCGATATGCTGGTATAAAAGCTACAGTACATAATCAACAACTTGGGTGGTTAGAACCATTAGCCCATCATTGATATTGTTTGAGCATGTACAAGAACAAGGCTCTGAAAAATTTAATATTTAGAGCGAGAATGCAACATCAACAAAGAAAGCTTGAACTCTGCATAGATGAAATGAAGAAAATAAACAGTCGGTGTGAGCATTTCTTCAATAATATTTAAAAGGAAAAATGGGATCTAGCATTCGATGGTGGATACTGATATTGTTGGATAACAACAAACGTTGCATAATGCTTTAACGGTGTACTCAATAAGGCTCGCATGTTACCAGTTAAAGCTTTAGTTGAGCTTACATTTTATCGCATGTGAATTGGTTTGAAAATTAAAGAAATGAAGCTAGAGATGCCTCACTACGAGGTGAAGTTTTTACTACTTATGCTGTTAAAAAGATGAAAACTTGGGAAGTCAGGAATAGTTCATATGAGATCACAATTTTTGACTGTGCTAATAAGAGGTTCGAGATTCTCACTGGTCAACATCGCAATCACATGTACAAGGGACGAAACATAAAATATGTGAATATAAAGGAACAGACATGTACTTGGAAAAAGTTGCAATCATTTGGCCTCCCATGTTCCCATTTGTTAGCAGTGTGCGCACATGCTCGTATCAACAATTTGCAATTCATCGAACATTATTACCACTGGTCAATGCTTGCTGAGTGTTATAAGCCACAATTCAATCATCTTCCACATGAACATTATTGGGAAATACCTATTTTTTTAATAATACACCCTGATCCAACTAGGATGCGAGAGAAAGGTAGACCCAGTTCTACCCGTATACGAAATGAGATGGATTGGAGAGAGTCAAATACTCATAGTAAATGTGTGTTTCAAGACGCCATCTCTCCATATTTGATCGTGCTGGATTTTATGGAGGTGCGAGGGTTGGATTTATCGCTCTCGACTGGCACTTGATCGCATCTTTTATGGAGAGATGATGTCTTGAAACACACACATGTCATATGGCACATGGTTAGTCTACTATTATTCTACAAAATGTGCAAACAAAGTTAGAACTTCCAGTTGATGAGATGACAATCACAGGTACTGCATATCGAGATTGGCCAAGAATATGTGAAGATTTGTTAGGATTTCAACCAGAGGCCCGCGTGATTTACAGGGATCACGTTTAATTATGTCGTGTGTGACTGCACAGTTTCCCACATTAGCTGATGATGACGACGAGCTTTATGTGCAATATTCTGCATGTGCATATATTCTGCAACTTATCGGAGGTGCCCTTTTTATGATAAGTCAAACATTAAGGTGCATTTGATGTTCTTTCCTTTACCGAAAGATTTTACTGAGTCTGATCAGTATAGTTGGGGTAGTGGATGCCTTGCATGGTTGCATAGAGAGATGTGCAGAGCTAATCATAAGGATGCTTCTAATATTGCTGACCCACTAGTATTGTTGCAATTATGGGCATTAAACTTATTTCCACATTTGGCACCAGTGAGATTGCAACGGGCGAGACATGACAATGTTGGAGAAGATGGACTTCCACTGCAACCTCCTCAATTAGGTATACGGTAAGTCAACTTATTTGATTATTATATGTATGTTATCATTTACATGTATTTGATTGTGCAATTTGTCTCATAGTGGATAGATGTTTTTAGTCTCACAGAGAGCTCCACACATGTTCTTGAAATGTATCGATTTACGTTAGACAGATAAACTCCAGATCTGATAATACTATACTTTTTATTTATAATTATTTTTCGTAGGTAATACTCAAAATTGTCATATTATTTTTAATATGTGTTTTATAGGTTATATGGCAACCTTACAATGATATTATCCATACCCTTATTGAATACTGCATCATGCACGGAGATATATGACGGATTGTCTCTCCCCTCATTTGCTCTCATATAGTGGAATGATATCGATCATATCATGTTCTAAGACAATTTAGTATGATTCAATGTGTGTCGAGCCATGTGATACCGAAAGACGGTTGCATGACATCGACTTAAGGGGAAGAAATGAACTAAATTGGGGCGTCTAACATTAGGCATATATTGAGAGATGAGATGAGCGTAGGAGACGCATTGCTGAGGGGGACGTGGATGAAGATGAATATGACAGTTCATACATGTTATGGTATCAGA
The DNA here is from genome assembly GCA_003255025.1 of Datisca glomerata. Taxonomy (NCBI): domain Eukaryota; kingdom Viridiplantae; phylum Streptophyta; class Magnoliopsida; order Cucurbitales; family Datiscaceae; genus Datisca; species Datisca glomerata. Next base: position 133,162 of record QANY01001402.1, on the reverse strand, counting down.
GAATCACACAGCGATACATAATTCAACAGTGAGCGTTATATGATTTATTGGTAATTTTTTTATTAATATGTGTAATTAATAGGCTTATGGCCATTTAATAAGTAACTTATGTAACATTTTTTTATCTATGCAGACGGACAATTTTGACAATATTAATAATTTGACACTTGATGCTCAGCCATCTTGGATAATGCTTTGAATCTGTAATGTGTGCGAGACAACCGTACATGCAATAAGACAAACGAATGCGACCTATCAATCTCTTTTGTTCCGAATGCATGGAATGCACAACCCATCTCAAAGAAGTCAACAAGAATCACATATGCCTCAACACGAACCATGCATGGCTCAGCAAGAGCCATACACGCTGCCGGCCTTTTATACATTTGGAGGTGAGTCAGTGACTCAACTTGGTTCCACGTCTGAATTATTTAATCAACCTCAACGCCATAGAGGAGGACGAGGCATAGCTATTGGAGGAGGAGGTAGAAGACGTGCCTGAAATTCATCTATGGTGTAATATGACCCGCACAAAGACCCGCCTATTGTAGAGGAAACCGCAGCTATTATGGAGGAATATCCATCACAAGTAACTTAATTATAAACATATGAAAGACGTCTAAGAAAAATAAGAAGGCGATCACCGTGTAAAACATGAATTTCAGATGTATTTAGATTTGTAATGATTTTTTTAAGAATAATCAATGTATTTAGATTTGTAATGATATTATTGATCATATTGGAGTTGCAATGGTGTTTTGAGTAATGTATTTATGCCTTTATGTTTTATGATTTATTAGAAATGTAGGATGCTTATTGAATGTGTTGAGATATAAAATTAGAAAATGTTCTGCAAGATGATTTTTTCTGTATGCAGGTTTGATTAGTCTGAGAAGTGTAGTAGGGTTAGGGGAAAATGCTGAAATCATGTTTGCAAAAGATGATTTTAGTGAAAAAAACAAAAAAAAATAACTGAAATCGTCTTTACAAAAGATGATTTCAAAAGACTTACACGATTAAGTCCAATGCTGAAATCGTCTTTTGCAAAAATATTTTTAACAACTGAAAATCATTTTTACAAAAGACGATTTTTAACGTCACTAAAATTTAGTTTTGTAAATAATTTTAAAACACTTTTTAGGAATTTTTTTTAAAACAATGTTAAAGATGGAGAAACCCCATTTGGTTATGGATAAAAACAAAGTAATGACAACAAGTATGTGCAAGAATAGTTTAAAAGAAATGTATGTGCAAGAATAATAATGGACGATATGATGGATTGTGAGTGCACGAAATAACACACAAGGCCACACCAACCAACTGACCTGTTGGGTTTGGCCTGTTGCTTAGATTTCACGGTCTTCCTTTGGAGTCGGCCAAGAAAACCTTTCAAATTAGAATTGTTCGCGCGAATCGGGAACCTCTACTATTGTTAGCATCAACTGAGGAGACGTCTGATTTAATTGGTCTAATTATATCTGGACAAACCAGATAAAGTTTTGAAAACGAAAAACAAAATTCAAACTCGTTTTTCTTTTGCCCTTTTGTCGTTCGTCCAGCACTGGACCACCCAGATGTAAACGAGCGGCCAAATATATTCTATATTAAAATCAATAAGTAAAGCAAGTTTTATGAGTATGGAAAGGGATTGTATGAAATCTGATGGATATAACTAAATTCTTGTATTTATTTGTGAGTGTTTTGTTCGGGAATCAAGTAACTCTTACGATGAAGATTCAAAATTATTTTTGGATCGGATGAAAATTCAAAAGAAAATTCTTTAATACTCATAATCAGAATGAAACAATCAAAAATTAAAAACTACAGTCAGATTAATGTGTTTATTGATTACCACGAATTACAATCAAAAATTAAATTATTCAGAATAAGAATGATTGTTTATATTTATTGATTAAAGAATTAGAATTAAAGTATATGAAATTACTAAAATGTTATTTTAAGGACATATCGAATATTATTTTTTTAATTAATTTTGGCACTAGTTAGGTAAAGATTTTGACGACATATTGAATTTTTTATAATTTATTCTAAATGAATTGAAAATGTGAAACTTCCATACTATACCAGCTATTTGTTAGAAAAAAGTTTCTACTCCGGCCCCCTGATATTCAGGATCCACGTGGAGGCTAATAAATCTTCTCATGCAGGAATGGCATAGAAAAATAGGGAAAGGGTAGTTGTGCTGAGAAAGAGGTACAAGTCTTGTAGTAAAAAATAGTTTTGGCCCACTCGTGATCAACACGAGCCATATAGAAGTACTCCATTTGCTAAAAATTCTAAATCAAACAGTAAACAGAATCAAGTTTTATCAAAGTTACGAGATCTACTTAAAATCAAAATTTGAAATTATAATATATAATTAAAATAATCATCTAGAATTAGACACCGAATATATCTTTACACGGGAACTAAATAAACATGTCATTACTTTTTACTTTGAAACTATGAAACAGATATTATAGAGAATAAGATGTTCTGAATCAAATTATTGAAGACTTTTTAATACTTAATTTAATGAATTGACCAAACTTTCACTTCTGTTGTTATTGAGCTAAGTTATCACTTGTCAGTTATCCAAAAGCTTAAATTATTAGATTAAATCAAAGTTTTGTTAAGTTGTCACTTGTCAGTCATCCAAAAGCTTAAATTATTAGATTAAAGCGATCCTATATATTTAAATTAATTCATAACAATTTTCCTCGTGTGTAGACCTGAAAATTTTTTAATTGGCATAACACATGAAAATTTGTTATTTTTAACAGAGAATAAGATTGTTGATGCGAGGTGAACCCCATACCTCCTACTCTATACCATGCCAAATTGTCCTAGTTAGAAGTGTTTGAGCCGATATACATGCGCATCTCACTCATCATGCAGCCAAATTGAGATTCCAGTATTTTAATTTGAAGTTCAATTTAATTTTTGTCAAAGAAGTTCAATTTAATTGAAAAACAGAAAAAGCAAACTATGCAGGTCATGAGCTAGAGAGAGGAAAATACCTGGAATAGCAAGAGAAGTCTGATCAGGAGTAGCATTAGTAGTAGCTTTTGAGAAGAAGCATGTTTCATACTCATGCCTTAGGTTTTGGCAATAGCAACTTGGTTTATTCTTCTTCAAATCATACCCACAATCCCCATCATGTCTAACACAATCCTTACATGTTTCACTCTCCACCTTCCACTTCACATCAAATCCTTCTCTAATGGCTTCCACTACTTGTGAATCACGCCAAACCTTCACTACCAAATCACTCTCACCCACTGGGATAACCACACTTTCATTACATTTCCCAATGTTTCCATAATTCCCCAATTCCACATACCCATTTCCATAAGCAGTACAGTTGAATTGTACAGGCATGGGGAGGAAAAATGGCTCACACCCATATAGCAATGTTAGGTTTGTAAAACCAGGCCCATAATCAAAGAGCTCTATGTTGAGTGTGGTGTTGGCTAATTGTGTTGGACAAATTCCAAACTGGTAGTCTTGTCTAGTAATTTTGAGCATTTGGGTATTCAGATTTACACTCAAAACCTTGTATTTCACATTGAGAATGTCTATGGTGGTGACGCTTTTGTCGCAGTTGAGCTTGAATTTAGGATGGCCACAGCTCTCTGGTCTGTTTCCTCCCCAGAAAGGAAAACCCACATGGGTCTTCCCACAGCTAAAATTTTTGCTGCAATTTGAGTACAAATTGTTGTTGCTGAATGACTGGGGAATTTTTTCGAACAGAAGGAGTGCAACATACAGAAAACCAAGGATTGGAAAAGATGGAAAATTCTGGGAGCCCATAATTTCTTGAGAATGAAAGGTGCGAGCGATTGAAGAGAGAGAGAGAGATTTGGTTTGGTTTATAAAAATGGGAAAGAAACAAAACAGAGGAATAACTATGAATCTGAGTCATGAAGAAGATATAATCAAAGGAAAAGAGAAAGTGAAAGGAAATGGGATTGAATTATTGACTTAACTCCAATACTTAAATTATAACATCCAACCAGTTTTTCCCTGTTTCTGTTTGCATCATTTATTAGTTGTCTGAAAAATAGCCGTCAGGGTTTATGTCACGTAGCGATCACAGTATTTAAGATTTATTTTTTGAACTTTTAAAATTTTGGCAATTAATATTGTTAAAAATTAATTTAAATACCCAATATCTTAATTAAGTCTAGAATTACTTATAATTTAACAGTTAGAGACAATATTTTTCTAATTATATAAATAAAAAATACATTCTTTTAATAATTCGTTAACTATGCGTCCCGAACTCAAGTCCAAAAGCCATTGAGCCAAGGTTCTGGGTTAAAAATTGACATAAATTGGTTTATCCAATTCGACCACTTACATTATGAGTGTCTATAAAAAGAAATATATTATATTTTTCATTTTATCAGTATTAATATTAATATATTATATTTATCAGTATTAATATAATTTTCGTTCTGAAAGCAACCTTTTCTTGAACAGTGTTTTTTGGTAAAGAAACTAATTTGCTTGCATGATGATGAAAATAAAATATTAAAGTTTGTTGTACATTAGGGGTTGTTATTGGAATAATAATTTGTTATTTATTTGTGAAAGAACTTATTATAAATAATCTAATAAGATTAAAATTCTTCTAATGGCGAGATGAATCAACCTCATCGTAGACCATTCTCTCAAATCTGACGGGACTAGTTTTCATTTACCATTACTTATCGTATAAATTCCAATAAGTCAAAAATATATTTATAACATATGTTTTTATGTATATCATAATAAGTATTACATACTATTAATTGGCGCTTAATTTTGTTATTTTTTTTGAGATTGGAAGTAGTTTTGTTATTTTTACTATTTTTAAGCATAATAATGAATTAGATAAAAGTTGACAGCCTATCAATCATAACCAGTACTACCGTGGAATTCAATGCTCTCGAAGGTGAATGACATGTTTAGCCACTAGAGTTGATCCAACCTAGTGGGATTAGCTGAGTTGTAGGAGTTTGGCTCCAACATGTGTTGCTGGGTGAAGGTGAAAGATAAGAGTGCGCAGAAACCTACTAAAAAATTGATCAAATTGAATTAGATCGAATCGAAAATGATCGAGTGGTTGAGTTTTTAACGAAATGTGGGCGGTTTGGTCTTTGATTTAACAAAGACCGAACTTTCGATTCGGTCCAATTTTTTTTTTATTTTTGGACCGGACCGACCGTTTATCTCCCCATACACACATATAATTTATCACATATCTCTCCTTTCTCATTTCTCATATTTCTTTCATTTTGTATTCTCTTATCTCTATTTAATTATTAGTTTACATGTTGTGATTTAAATTATAATTTTTTTATTATAATTCATTAAAAACTTTAAAAAAAATTGAAATACGTATGATTAAAATTAATTCATGGATTTCTTAAAAAATAAATAAAAAAATTATTGGTGGATCATAAAACCTGACGGAACAGACTAGTTCTTTTGTGTAGTTCGGTTAGCTCGATTTACATGCACATAATTGGTCGGTTCGATTCTCATTATGACAACATCGTAAATTTCAGGTTGGTATAATTTTTATGTTAAAAACTGATAAACTCATTCAACGTATTTATTAAATGTTAAAAAAAATTATTGGACCATAAACACATTTATTAAATTATCAACATATTATTGATTTTACGACATTTTTTAAGTTATGTGAGAGAAGTTTAAGACTATTAGGCTCACTCTTCGCGCGAGGCATGTTTTCCGGTATGGTACTAGAGTTATTTGTTGAAGGTCCAATCATTTTGACTATTTAAAATATTTGCTATATTTTTATGATCTACGTATCCTTAATATATTTTAGAAAAACAAGGCTGATAAAGTATAGCTAACTCATATTACAACTTGTAAACGGAAAGAAAATTAATTATAGAGAATTATTTAGCTATTTCACAATTTTATAGTCTCCTGATTCTTTTTCCAAAACCAAAAGCTACAAATTTATTAAGGGTCGTTTAGTTGTTGGAGTCAAAATCATAATCCATACATATACTTAATACTACTAGGACATTTGAATAATTTCAAGTTCTTTTTTTTTTTTTACAAATTTCCATCAATTCAATTTTCAGTTGCACATTCATTTTTCTACCCCCTCAATTCTCCTGATCATTCTAAATACCCAAAATCAAAAGATCATACAAAAATCTATAATATCATTAATACAAAAATTTAAAAGATCATTATTACATTATTATAAGATGATCGGTTGACACAAGTGATTATATTCACATTTTCAAGCTATGAGATTAATTATAAATTGGAGTCATAGTATTTCCTCAATCCCATCGAATCGTAACTTTAACAAAAAAATCAAAACAATAGTAAGCATTTTTGCTTCATATCCAAATGTGGAATAATGTTTTCACTTACAAACTAATCTCTAATATATTGTAAATTGAAAACTAAAAATCATTTAATTTCAAAAAGCACTAGCAGTAGAAAAACTGACACCTTTTTGTTATTCACATTCATTCATTTTCAGCTACACAAAAGAGGAACAACAAATTATAGAGCAAGTTTTCTTTTGGAAGTTGTTGTAATTAAAGAGAAACAAAAAGAAAAAGAAGATAAAGACAAGAACCTAAATCATGACCCCCATGATTTTCATGGGATCTTCCTGATTGATAGACAAGTTCTATGATCTTCTTTCAACAACAAAACATGAATTACACCCCAAAGTACAACAAGGAAGAGACAATCAAGAAAGGACGTCATTTAGCTTTCTTTCCAAAACTTCAGAACAGATCTGTTCCATCATATGGTAGAAAGACAAGAGATCAGACAATTGTTCCACTGACATTTTCCCCATCACATTCTTTGCCACTCTTTCCCTTTCCTCATTCAACTTCAATCTCTCTATGTATGACCCTGCGTTCCTCACTGTTGCACCCATTTGCTTTAGCCTATTCTCTTGTTGCAAACTTAATGCTGTGTTTGACTGCAATTTCATAATCAACGTTACCAAACACGTTTTTGAACATCAAACATTATCTCAATTTCAATTATATACCTCAAGGAACTCTGCTCCAGCTTCAAGTTCGGATTCTTTCCACGGTTGAGAACCGCCACGAGTAGTGTATATGTTTTTCGCGAGCGAAAAGCTTCGAACTATTATCTTTCTCTTCTTCTCCATTTCTTTATCCAGCTTCAGTGGCTTTGGTACAGAAGAAGAAGTTGTTGTGTCAATCACCCTTTTCTGATATGCAACCACTGCCTTCACAAATTGCTGCTCGTTTCCACATTAAGGATACCAACACAAGTCAATCATTTAACTAACAAATGAATCTAGCACACAGTTTACCATATATAATGTCACATAATCAGTATTATTCATGCACAATAATTAGTAACTAATTAATCAACACCCCAGTAGCTAAAAATCACATAAATGATTGAAAAATGAAGCTAAATTTGGGATTATAAGCGAAAATAAGATACCTGATAGGCAGAAGGGCAACCAGGATAGTCAAATTCATCAGAATCAGGGCGCCTCATACGCTCAGGATGAAACTGAAGCCCCATAATAAACTTACCCTCTTCAGGATTATAAGCATCTGGGTCATAAAACCCTTCAATCAACCCATCAGGAGCAAACGCCATTGGCACAAAACGCTGAGCCAATACCTTAACCCCTTGATGATGATAACTATTAACAGAAATCTCCATTTTCCCTTCTTCCAATGAATCCTTAAACCAATTATGCAAAGGGGTGTTTTCAATTACCTTAACCACATGTCTATGCCCATCATAATCATCATAATTAATATGAATAACTCTTTGTTCTTCTGCAACTTTCTTTGAAACTTCTTTCTCAATGTCCTGATATAGGGTTCCGCCGCAAGCGACGTTTAAGACCTGGGAGCCTCTGCAAATCCCTAAATAAGGAATGTTCCGTTCGAGGCAGAGCTTGGCCAGTCTTAACTCGATTGAGTCTTTTTCTCTGTCGATTGATGTATCGCTCACGTGGAGTCTCCTGATTTCCTCCAATTCTTCAGGGGAGAGGCCTGAGGATTCGGCTTCGTATAATGAGGGATCAATATCTTCCCCTTCGCAGAGAAGAACGCCATGGATTGGCTCGAAGCTGTCTAGTAACATATGGACCCCTGCTACTCGGGGTACAATCACTGGTACTGCTCCATATCCGACTATTAGATCAAGATGGTATTCCCCTGTAAAACCAAAAACAGAGACTATTTTTTACCTACAAATAAAAGGTTGAAACGTACTTGCATTTTGACTAATTTGTCATCACACCACAGATTTGCAGTGCATGGGGTGCTTTCACATATAGTCTTAAATAAAACCCAGAACACAGGAAATTTAGACAATAATGAGAGATTTGAAGCTACCTACGAAATCGACGAACTTGTTTTTGCGAACGCAGCGGCGGGAGACGACGAGGACACGAGGGAGGATTACAGAGAGATCAGAAGCCATGGGAGGTGGGAAAGAGAGAATGGAGAGATGGGGTTGGTGTGAATATGCTTATAAATAGTATGAGCGAAGGGAGTTGGTTTTTGAAGGCTTAGTTTGGGTATTAAATAGAAGAAGGAAGGGAAGAAGGAGGAAGAGAAGTAGGATTAGCCATTAGCCATTAGCCAATTAGCAGTTAAAAAAGAATATTTTGTAATTTGTGGTCTAAGTACAGATGCGCAGACAGAGAGACAAGTGCGTAGTCCTGGCGCCGCGTACATTCCAAATCTCCCAAGGATTAGGGTTTCCCAAGCACCACGTATTTCATTCATTAATGATATTTTTAACTACTTTTTCTTAATTAATTCTCTATTTAAGATCTTACTAGGAGAGAACAAAATCTTTAATGTTTCTGTTTAATAGATTTTTAAATCAATTTCATTACTAAAATTATATTTATAATATATTTCATCGTATATTAACGTGTATCACAGAATAATTAATATATTCGGATGGACATATTTAATAACTAAGTAGGGGAATAACATATATAATGTATACAGATTAATAAAATATAGATAGATACATAAGTATTTATGAAAATTGTCACATTCCAACTCAAAATCAATTGGTATTAGTTGAAGAAGCCAAACATGTATATAAGCACATGCATATCCTCACCCACAGTGGACGTAGGACATCCATTAACACCTCTCTCACGCGGAGTGTGTCATGAGTTGGACATGTACAAACGGAGACAGAGACAAACATAGACCAGACCTGAGGTAAGATAGAACCATGTTTTGATACTATGTCAGATTTTAACCCAAAATCAATTGATATTTGATGAATAAGCTCAATATGTATATAAGTACAGACCTCCACAGTCGATATGAGATAACATCCCTAAACAGAAATTATGTAATAATTATTTGGAATAAAAAGTATAATATATGGCCTAAAATGAGAATTGCATGTTACATGCAAAATAACGTTATTAAGAAAAACGTTTTGAAGGATTGAGAGAGGTTGACACGTGTTAGGCACATAAGAGTCGAGTAGAGGTACAACTAAGACAGGTCAAAGCTGAGGAGGAGCTGAGGTGGGAAATTAGGCAGTTTTCTTTTAGGATTGAAATTTGAGAGAGAGATGATGTGGAGGATTGGCGGCACCGTTTGGCGGGGAACTTATCCTTTCCGCCAGAGTCATCTTTTGACTCTCAAGTAAGTACTTAATCCGAATATTCCACCAATATTTCTAAATAAATAAACAAAAATCATGATAAATATTTGTTTTTTAAAATTATATTTTTAGTACAAACGTGACATAATAGTTCAGTTTTATTAAATGGCCCATGAAAAAAATATTTAAGCACAGAGCATATAGTTAAGAGAGAGCGACAAACAATTATGTTTTTCTTGAGAATTTTTTTTGTCATATTTTTAATTTTTTGTGCCTTATTTGTAAATATTGGGTCACCTCAGGTTTGTTATTAATACGATACACTATATTAAGCTCGCTTTTTTCAGATTTTTTTTGTCTATATTAGTAATATAGTTATATATAAAAATAATTGGACAAAAACATTACTAAGGTTGTAACTTACATTTTTTATTTCTAAGGGTAGAGGAATAACTAATATCTATATGATTTTGATTTCTTTATTGTTAATAACAGGTTAATATATCTACCATAGTGCATTTATTTATGTTAGAGAAAAATAAATATGATTGATAAAAAATAACAATCGTTCGGGTTTAGAAAAAATAACAACTGTTTGGGTTTAGAAAAAATAGCAACATTTATTCATGTTGGAGAAAAATAAATATGATCAATAAAAAATAATAACTGTTCAAGTTTAGAAAAAATAACAACGGTTCAAGTTAGAATAAATAGCAATATTTATTCATGATTAAGAAAAAATATGATTGATAAAATTGAAACCGAACCTGCATGAGACAAAACTGAACCGTTGCTGAAATTAGAAGAGAATTTGTCAAAATTTTGTTAAATCATTGAAAAGGGAGATGCAAAAACATGAGAGATTGGTACCTTATAAGTTGAAGAAATGAATAAAATTGGACAAAAATAGGCATGTGACAATTTAACAGTCATTTAACGATCATAGAATAAATTGATAGATAGAGAAAGTTCGATGATCAATTAAGAAGAATTTTGTTAAGTCATTTAAGTTTGGACACCTCCTGTTATGTCAGGTGTCTACATCCAAGTTATGTCATGTCTCATGTTAATTACTTATTAATGTTATAATTTCATAATTTATATAAAAATAGAATAAATTTATATTTGAAATAATTAAAATACACATTAATATTATTTTCATAAACTGTTTGATGAAATTAACCGTTTTATGTTTAAGCTAATCAAAGCTAGTATTCGAATTTACTAAACATGAGACCTAATTAAAACATATCAGTTACGATACGAATTGGAACGATATGATGAGAACGTTTTGGCTAAGGACAATGAGAAATGAATCGGTTTAAAAGCCATACAAATCCCATTTTGCTTAACCTCTAATTTTCTCTAAAACCACTATCTTCAACCTTTTCAAATTTAAAAGTGCTTGAATTCAACTGCCATATTCTCAAATTCTCTGTTGGGAGGCCATCACATTCCCCCCTCTCCGGTGACATCTCTTTTCAGTTTTGCATTTTTTTCTTCACTTTTTTTTATATATAAAGTTGTTGATAGAAGAAATCAGTTGGTGCATTAAAATATTCCAGTCACGCTGACTCCTCTGTAACACCCTCATTATTTAACTCAACCTAATATATTATTAAAATAAAATAAAAAATCAACAAAAGAAAACATAAAGAAAAAAAATCAGCAGAACATAAAAAAAACATGTTACAAATATCATTGGAGACAAACGAAGAACAAAAATTCAAAGCATTCCGACATCAAGTTAGAGTAACTATACTAGGGGCCTTGGATGCCAAACAATCTGCAACTCGGTTACCCTCTTGATAAATATGAGTGACAACAAGTTCCATCTGATCGATTAACTTTAAACATCTATCTCAACCAGTACGCCAACGTCATGAAACCTTTCGAAATCTAGAAATGTAGATACCGTATTTTGTCTGGCATAATACTTTGAAAATACGTAATTTTTTAGGCCCATATACTAGTCTAAAACTATGTATATGATTTGAAAAATAGCTCATAAACTAAAAATGAGAAAAAAATTGACCAAGGACTAAAACATAAAAAAAAAAAAAGAAAAATGACTAAAAAAAAAAAAGTGAAGTCCTAAGTTTTCTTATAAATAGAGGGGGTCTTCACTTAAAAGGAGGATTGGAGAGGGAGAAAGAGAAGGGATTTTAGAGAGAGAAAGAATGGTCTTGAGAAAATCGGAGAGACTTTTTAAAAGAGAGAGAAATAAAGTCTTCATTTCTATTTATCTTTCATCTTCTCCCATTCTTTTTCTTTAAGTAGTTTAAATTTCTTGTACTTTAGCGTATAATATATCTTGTTCATTATTCTTCATCATCTCTCTTCTTGATACTCATGTAGTTGATATTTTTTTTTATTTTTTTTCCATACATAAATTGTTTGTTCATTCTTTATCATTTCTCCTATTCTTAATCTTAAGTTTTATTTTCATGCATTGTTGATTTTTTTACAAGTTTGATAATAATATGTCTTTGTCATCAACTCAATCAATGAGGATGATGATAAAACTTTTGAGGGGTGTAAAATCAACTCTATGTGAATAAACCCTTTAATGGGTTGAAAATGTACATTTGATGAAAAGATCTCCTATGATAATTTTTCATACATAAAAATACATAAAACAGAGAGTAAAACCTCTATATAAGATTATGCAAATATTTAAGCTTTGAATTTTTTTATATTCTTACAAGTCTTTTTTTTTTTAAATTTGTTCATTATTTTTGTGACACTTGTTTGAACTAGTTACGATTCATGATCATTCCTAACAATGAAGGAAGAAAGAAAAAATGGTAATTAGTGAACTAAGTAGCCTAAAATAAAAAAATATATTTATATCCCAAACAAAAAATATTATATTTTCAAAGTTTTATTAATTTCTTTAATGACACTTGTTTGAACTAGTTACCATCTATGATCATTCATTTGCTATTTGATTAGCAATGAGGGAAGAAAGGAAAAATGGTAATCAGTAGACTATGTAGTATAAAATAGTATGCTTTAAAAAAATGAAAAAATAGAGGGTGATGTCACCCTCTATGGTGAGAGACAGTGATTTCACCTTCTGTATTTTTTCTTGTTTTTTTTATTTTTTTTATTTTTTTGTATATTTGTTCTTTTTTTATTAGTAGATAATATGGTTTATTTTAATTTATTTTGTTATATTTTTTTACTTGTTTCACATATTGTTTCCTTATTTTCACCTTGCATATTATTTTTAAATTTATCATACATTTTTATCATCTCTAACCTTTCTTTCCATTATTCTTTCTTCTTCTTTATAGTTATTATCTCTTCTTATTTATTTATGCATTATTGTCAAATTGTCATGATTGTAATGCGATTATTGTTTCATTCTTTATCATCGGAATTAACGTTCATAAATCAAAACATAACAATTAGATTTAAATTTTGTTAATTTCATTATTTTGTTTTCCCTAAAAAAACCCGATGACAGACTTTAGAATTTTGGGGATACCAAATTTTTTGAAACTACCGAGTCAATGAGTTAGTTTTAGAATACCGAGAGTAACTCCAATAATGTTTTGATTTAAAAAAAATATAAAAAAATAAAAAATTATTTTTCAATGGTTTTGTACCACCCATTAAAAGTAATTTATTTTGTTCATTTTTATGATGCAAAATGTATCAAAAGAGACATCAAAAAATGACTTTCTTTAATCTTATTTTAAAGTTTAATTTGGATAACATTTGATTAAATCTGGATAACCATTTTAACAATGGGTGTTATGGTGTGCTAATACATTCCCCACACACAAATGACTCCCGAACCAACTTTGAGTTTTCGTAGACAAATTTTTTTTATTTTAAAATTAAGTGACCAATCACACCGTAAAATGATTGGTGGCGACTCTGAATTTATTTTATTTCAAAAATGACTTTTTTTAATCGTCACTCCGCGTCGCAGGTACGCTGCGACAACTTGGCGACTCCGCTAGGGACGCCATTGGTCTAACCATTTTTAGATCGATAGGGAGTCAAGCCAAAAATTTATCCTATGCTATCCTTTTTGTGTGGTTCTTTGTTTGTTTATTTGATTTATTGTTTTTCTTATTCATGCTTGTAATTGTATATAATTCATTTTTTTACGAAGCATATTTTTTTACATAATTTTTAATTTCACACACATACATTAGCCATGTACCCGAGCTTTCCCTTTAGGATTAGCGAGAATAAGTAGTGAAATTCCTTCATGAAACTGCGGTCCCGTGCATGCTCATGAAAGTTCTCACCAGGTCGACCTTTTCGGGATACCATTTGGGGGCCCCTGTTACTCCGTTCGGATAATAGTGTGGACAACCTGAGAACCTATTAAAATATTTGAGATCCCAACCACACATGCATTTTGTTCTTAGAGCCCATTTCATGACCAATATTTGATAGAAATAGAGATTCTGCTTAAATATGGTATCATGATTAATTTTGTTCATGTATATATGTCCTGCGCTTTTTAAACATTTCTTTTCTTCCTCATTGTTTCACTTCTGACTTCGTCTTTCTTTTTTTTTACATACATGCATCGTGCTGCATAATAGAGATTGCAAAAAGGTATTCAATTCATTCATATTTTAGACACCATGACTTCTACTCTGAGTATGATAGATGATCAAGTTACATTAGTCCAATGGTCAAAGGAAATGTAGAAACCAAAAATGAGATTTTTTTAAAAAGGAGGACGTTGTTCTTCCACCATCAATCACAAAGATAGAGTTCTCATACATTGACTTGGAGAGGTTGAAGAAGATATGGGAGGATTTCTCACAAGAGCAGAAAATTTTGTTTGTCGGTAAATATGGTCACATCGCTTATCTTCTATATATTGCAGTGAACACTCCCATTCTTGAGGCTTTAATGCATTTTTAGACCCTTTGTATAGATGTTTCACCTTTGGAACAATTGATTTTACTCCTACAATTGAAGAATATCAAGCCTTATTGAACGTCTCGCTGTAAAACACGGATAAAGTTTATAATTATGACAAAAAGCTCACATTGAAGAGAGCTTTATCCAAGCTCTCGGGTACTGTCCATGCATCTGAGATTGGGAAAAAGTTAAAAGTCAAAGGGGAAATAAGTGTGTGCCGCTGGATTACCTGCTAGATCTCACCCAAAATGTCTTAAAGGAAGATAATGGTATGACTCTTTATGGTATGTGTATTTATGGCACCGTGTTGTTTTCAAAGATTCAAGGTTATGTGGATGATAAAGTGATAAAAATGTTCCTGCAAGTTGAACATGGTGTTAAACATGTTATCTCAATTCTCGCTGAAACTTTTCATTCCTTAAATCACATCCGAGTGTTTGAAAAATGGAAGTTCATCGGCTCTCCATCTCTTTTTTGTATTTGAATTCTTAGCCATCCAAGATGTCCACAGATTTCAAATGTCCTCAAGTTAAGTTTTCAAGTCCATGGATGAAGATGAGAATTCCCATTGCAAAATTGGAATGGCCAAATAGAATCCGTAGTTTCCCACAAAATGGGTGTGGCTCTCATACATATCAAAGTTGAAAGATGAGGATGTTATCTGGAAAGCCCATTGGATTCCATCGACATCGGTGATCTATAGGTATGGTGACTTTCAATGGGTCCCGCTCCCATGACCATGGGATTGTACTAGTTACGCTCCACTAATGGTGCTCCGTCAATTATACATGAGACAGTTTGTGCCTGCCACGTGCGCATTGAAGGATATTAAGATCAATTATGATTCTCAAGCTATTGAACAAAAATTGCAGCAGCTAATTTGAGCTTGGAAAATAACGAGAATGGTGTAAAATGAGAAGAACCGCACGAACTGCACAAAGGAGTATGAAGCGTGGCTTGAGAATATAAGCAAAGTAACTATTGCCTTACCGGTTGAGGATATTCTCTCTTGAAAGAAAATATACATTTAACAGTCGAGGTAAATTTGTCCGACAAACACAAAATCGAAGCCGAAAAATAACTCAGAGATTTGAGAAACAAGATTGAGGATCAAGAATATCTGAAGCGAAAAAACTTAGAGTTGGGAACTGACACTCACAAACTGAACAAAAAAAATTAGAAAGATGGTAGAGGACAATGGGAATTTGCGAGGGGTAATCTATGAACAAAAGGATCGAATCATGAAGCTAGAAGGGAAAATAAGCTCATTCAAGAGGTTTTAGAAGAGGTGAAGGGGACTATCGATAAGAAGAATGCGTACATCGTTGATTTTGAAGAACAATATGATTCATTACAACGAATCGCCGATAATTTACAAGTTGATTTAGAGAATTAAAAAGTTAGGAAGACCGAGTCGCCAAATGATAGTGAAGAACTATTAAAAGTGATTGTGAGTCTTGAGCACTAAATAAGAGCTTATCAGAACGTGGCAAATAAATTGGCAAGAAACAATGATGCTAATGTCGACGCATTGAGATATGCTTACCAATTGCTGCAACAAAAGCACGACTTATTCGACAACGATCTGGGCAGGCTTTGAAAAAAAGTGTTTTGCCCATCCATCCTAACGGGGAGAACTTGTCTGAGTTTTTGGAAGAAATTAACAGGGATTTGGGCCATTTTGTATATACTCATATTGCGGAGTAGTGTAGTTGACTTCTACATACACAAATGTTGTGGATGGCTCTACTATTTGAATGAAATTGAGTACTTTTGGGCTTTCACTTTACCAAGTATCATTTCTCATGCATAAATTTACTTTCATCATCATCATCATCATCATCATTATTATTATTATTGTTATTATTATTTATTCTTTTTCATTAGAGAAATCTACATTCTCATTGTTTTATCATTCTTTTTCTTAAGAAAACTTTTGAAGCTAACCCGTCAACTCCGACATCCCTATCGAATACGAGATCAAGTTAGGGTCATGGACGAGAAAGAAAGAGAGCAATCATGAGAGGAAATGAAAGAAGAAATTAGGGAGCTAAAAGATTAAATGACCAGAATCCTGGAACTCCTCGCCGCCAATAAACGAAAAACCTATCTTGAAAATCTGCAAGGGGCTCAATCCTCACAAAATCAACTGCCAAACAGTACTCTACCTTACCCTCATGGGTTCACGTTACCTATCAACGTCATCAGACTAACCACTTTCAGCATGCTTCACTACCAGTAAATATCCAACACTATCTATTTCTAAATGTCTAGAAAATGATGCATATAGGGAAAATTGGTTACAACCCATCCACAATGGCACCTGGCCACAACAAGCTTTCGTTCCATAAGGTGAACTCGCTAATGAGTCAATCATCATACCCGATGTCGATGACCCAAAGGTGCATAGGCCTGTTATCAAATCAAGCGAATACCTATTGTCGAAAGATAAGCTGGACTTTCTAGAGGAGATATTACGCGCCATTGAAGGGTCAGATGTGTATGAAACCATTGATGCCACCCAATTATGTTTGGTCCCGAATGTAAACATCCCATACAATTCAAACTACCAGAGTTTGAAAAATATGATGGTAGTACATCCCCGAGAAGTCACCTTATCTTGTATTGCAGAAAGATGGCTGCTTGTGCAAATGATGATAAACTATTGATTCATTTCTTTCAAGATAGCTTGATGGGGCTTGCATCTCGCTGGTATATCCAATTGGATAACCAACATATTCAGAGGTGAAAAGATTTTGTTGATACTTTTCTAAGACAATACAAGAACAACATAGATATAGCTCCTAATCATATGGATCTACAAAGGATGGAGAAAAATCCTACTGAAGGCTTTAAAGAATATGCGCAAAGGTGGAGAGAATTAGATGTTCAGGTATAACCTGCCTTATAGGAAAAAGAGATGGCTGCAATGTTTATCAACACCTTAAGATCTCCATTCTATGGTAAGATGATTGGAAACACTTCAAATAATTTATCTGACATTATAGTGATCATGTAAATGATTGAAAATGGGGCAAAAAATGGAAGAATTTTGGAAGTTATATCAGATACATCATTAGCAAAAAAATGGCCGTCGTTGAAGCGAAAAGAAGGGAATGTACAGATGATCGATTTTGGGTACCCGTCACAAGCTGTGAACCTGGAGCCAGGATATTCAAAGTATAGTGAAGAGCCCAAATCTACAACCTCATATGTGGAAAATACCTCACAAATTCCGTAAAATTATCACTCTCAACAATCAACATTTCAAAATAACCCAAGACCCGATTTCAGACCACCAACTCACCAGCATAATGTTGGTTAGGCTGATAAGCCTCTGAGGGGAAATATAAATAATCAACGTTTTATCTAATATGATCCAATCCCTATGTCGTATTCAGAACTGCTACCGCAATTGATATAGAATAATCAATTGGTATTGATTCCTTATGAACCTATCCAGCCACCATATCTAAGATGGTCTGATTTGACTACTTATTGTGATTATCATGCTGGGGCAGTGAGACATTCGACTAAGAATTGCATAACATTAAAGGGTAGAGTGCAAAATTTTATCAATGATGGATGGTTGAATTTCAAAAAGACTAATGAGAACCTAGATATTAATTCCAGTCCTTTACCAAATCATAGGAATCCTGCTGTAAACACAGTTGATGAATCTTTTCCATATGAAAAGAAGGATGTGGCAGATGTGAGCACGTCAATGGAAAATACTTTTCCATCTTCTTTCTAAAGCGGGGTACATCTACCCAACACGCTCATAGGATGAAGGCATTTCTATGAAGAATATGCATGACTTCGATTGTTTGTTTCATAAGAATGTGACTGAGTATAGAATTGAGGAATGTGCTGATTTTAAAATGGAAGGGCAAAGGTTGTTGGATGCAAAAATACTTGCAATAAGTCATAAATGAGAAAGGTAATACCAATAAGATGACTCTTTAGTCCTCATGATAACTAAAGAATCGTCTGAAGTAAATGTTGAAGTGTCATCCTATATCCCAAAATCTCTTACAATACATTATGAGACATAGTCCCCGCACCACTACGTCTTATGCTCCGATGCCCATCACAATCAAAATACCAGGTGCGTTTGCTTACAAAGATTCAAGAGCAGTACCATGGAGGTATGGTATGAGGTTAGTGCAAGCAGTAACGACAAAAATCAAGTGCTAAGTCAGACCTCAATCGCCCCATAACTGATATTTCAGGAGTAGGTGTGATGATGAGGAGTGGTAGATGCTACATGCAAGAAGTTTTGAAAATGGATAAAAGTGACGAGTTTGAAAGGCGAAGGAAAGGGAAAGCCAAAGAAAGCGACAATGGCCATGAGCTGCAAAAAGAGATGTATAACGACCAAGTGATAGACATGGATATAATGAGCGGTATAGAGAAAGAAAGAGAAGTGTCTGTAGAAGAAGTATGTGAATTTTTGAAGCTCAATAAGCAAAGCGAGTATAAGGTGATAGAACAATTTAACTGCTTACCTGCTCGCATATCTTTACTATCACTTTTTCTTAATTCAGAACCACATCGCCAAGAATTATTGAAAGTTTTGAATCAAGCACATGTCTGTCACAACATTACGGTGGAGAAGTTGAGTGGAATTGTTGAAAATATTACCGCACTAAATTTTATCACTTTCATAGATGATGAAATCCCTCTTGATGGTACCGGACACACCAGAGCTCTACATATATCCGTGAAATGTAGGGATTATGTTGTTGCAAAAGTATTGATTGATAACGGCTCATTTCTAAATGTAATGCCAAGATCCACACTAGCAAAGCTCCCAGTGGACGCTACACATATACGGTTGAGCATGATGATAGTAAGAGCATTCGACGGTACCCGAAGAGAAGTAGTTGGGGACATAGAGATACAAATTTGAATCGGGTCATGCCTATTCAGTATTGTTTTCCAAGTGATGGACATAAATCCAACATACAATTTTCTTTTAGGTCGACCATGGATTCACTCTATTGGGGCAGTATCGTCTTCCTTACATAAAAAAATGAAATTTATAATGGATCATAAACTCATTTGTATGTATGGGGAAAAAGATTTATTAGTATTTAAGCCGACCACCATGCCATATGTTGAGGCGATAGAAGAAGCATTGGAGTGCTCATTTCGATCATTTGAGATTGTGAACACCACATTCACATTTATTGCTAGTGGGAAACTCGCTCCAACGTCAAGCCTATAAAAAACATCTCAGATGGTGGCAAAATTGATGAGAAAAGGGGGATACAAGCCAGGTAAAGGACTCGAGGGTAAGCATCAGGTCATAAATAAGTTAATCGATTGAGACAAGAATGAGCAAATGTTTGGGCTTGGATATAGACCGACCAAGACTGATAGAGGGAGAGTGAAAGCTCAAAAGAAAGAAAAGAGGATTTCTCAGCTCGAAAATAGATAATTTGATATGGAAATGGTAATCATACCCCACATTTCTGAATCCTTCAGAAGTGGGGGAATTACATTCGAAGAACCGGTTACAGTAGAGCAGTATGACTTTGAAGATGATAACGCCCAACTTTCAATATCAGCAATTTTGGGTAAATCATCAAGTGCAAGTACAGAGGACGTGCTTTCTCGATACGATTCAGATCATACAGTAGAGCAGTATGACTTTGAAGATGATAACGCCCAACTTTCAATATCAGCAATTTTGGGTAAATCATCAAGTGCAAGTACAGAGGACGTGCTTTCTCGATACGATTCAGATCATGAGCTTAACAATTAGGATGTCACAAAACTACCAGTGCTTCTTGAGAATTTTCAAGAGTAATTTGTTTATGCTAAAATTGTAATGATTTTGCCCAATGTCTTAGGAGTTGCATTGTTATGGGCCTACATTTATGTCTGTTTCATGTCATCTCTTTGAATGAAAGTCTAAAAACTTGTTTCGTTTCCTTCTGCTAATGATAAATACGATTCCAGTTCTTTTTGTTCTTCCTTTTATGTATACTTTTTTCCATTTCTGAAATGTTGTTCATACTCATGCATTGTTTATTTTCTTTTCTCGCCTTCCTTTCATCCAATAATCTGATTTAGGTGTGAGAACGATGATTTTGAAAACAAAAGCATAAGCAATAACTTCGATAATCACATTCTTAGCCTAGAGTCAGATGAAAGTGACGAGGATAATTTTCAACCATCTCTGAAAATGTTAAGAATGATAGAAAAGGATGATAAAATAACTCAACCATATCAAGAGTTAATGGAGGTGATAAATTTGGGATTGGATGGAGAGATGAAAGAAGTCCAAATCGACACTTCTATGAGAAGTGAAAGCCACCGACAATTAAATGACTTACTCAATGAGTATATTGACGTCTTTGCATGGTCTTACCAAGATATGCCAAGTCTAGACATTGGTGTCGTGGTTTATCATTCGCCATTTATGCCTGAAAGTAAATCAGTGCGACAAAAGTTACGGAAAATGAAATCAGACATGCTAGTATAGATCAAAGAAGAAGTTAAAAAACAAGTAGATGTGGGTATTCTAGAAGTAGTAAAATACCCTGAATGAGTTGCTAACATAATCCCAGTGTCGAAGAAAAATGAGAAAGTAAGGATGTGCGTCGATTATAAAGACTTAAATCGGGCAAGCCCAAGGATAATTTTTCATTACGCCATATCGATGTCTTAGTAGATAACACTGTAAGAGATTCAACCTTCTCTTTCATGGATGGTTTTCGGGGTATAACAAAATCAAAATGGCTCTTGAAGACCGTGAAAAGACCATTTTATAACTTTGTGAGGTACATTTTGTTATAAGGTTATGTCATTTGGTCTAAAGAATGCAGGGGCGATTTACCAACGGGCAATGGTAACATTGTTTCATGATATGATGCATAAGGAAGTCCAAGTGTAGGTTGATGATATGATCACCAAACCTCGTCAAGGGAAAGATCACACTGTCAATCTGCGAAAACTATTTGAATGGTTGAGAAAGTTTCAGTTAAAGCTTAACCCGACAAAGTGTACATTCACAACATCTTTAGGGAAACTACTTGGTTTTGTCTTGAGCGAGGAAGGAATAAATGTTGACCCTGACAAGGTTCGAGCCATCATTGATAAGCCATCACCTCAAACTCAAAAGGAAGTTAGAAGTTTCTTGGTGATATTAAATTACATAACCCGGTTCATCTTGCAGCTAACTGCAATCTATCTTTAAACTTCTCCGTAAAAGTGATATAGAAGGATGGAATGATGATTGTCAAAATGCTTTTGAGAAGATCAAGAAATACTTACAAAATCCGCTTATACTTGTTCTTCTAACTCCAGGGCGTCCACTCATTTTGCATCTTACAGTAACTGAAAAATCCATGGGTTGCGTACTTGGTCAACACGACACCTCTGAAAGGAAAGAACAAGAAATATACTAGTTAAGCAAAACGTTCACAAACTATGAGGCTAATTATTCGATGTTGGAGAAAACGTGTTGTGCATTAGCCTGGGTTGCTCATCGACTTAGACAGTACATGTTATACCACACCACTTGGTTAATTTCAAAGATGGATCCAATCAAGTATATCTTTGAAAATCCATCACTTTCTGGGTGAATTGCAGGATGGAAAATGTTGCTCACAGAATAAGATATTGTCTATGTCATGAGAAAGTCAATAAAAAAAGTGTACTTGCTGATTAACTAACAGATCAACCAGTGCAAGATTATGAGCCTATGAAGTTTGATTTTCCTGTTGAGAATGTTTCAGTCATATTAAAAAATGAAGGAGAATCTATGGATCCGAAATTGTGGACAATGTTATTTAATGGCGCATCTAATGATGTATGACATGGAAGTGGAGCAATCTTCATATCTCCTGAGGGAAAGTTTTCCCATTAATGGAAAAACTATGCTTTGACTGTACAAACAATGTGGCATAATATGGGGTATGTTCCATGGTAATTTAAGCAGCTTGTGATATGAAGATATTGGTTGTACGGAGATTCGTCATTAGTGATATGACAACTAAACAGGGAATGAGAAGTTAGAGACTCCAAGATGGTACCTTACAACAAACATGTAACTAAGTTAAGCCAAACATTTGAAGTGATCTCATTCAACCATATACCTAGAGAGAATAATCAAATCGCAGATGCACTAGCAACTCTAGCGTCCATGTTTGCCGCAGACTTTAAGGATGAAGTGCAACCCATAAAAATTGAGAAGTGAGATTTTCCTGTTCACTGTATGAGCATTGAAGAAGAGCCAGACACAAGACCATGATATTACGACATCAAGCAGTATAAGAGATGAATATTATATGGTAGTGATATGAAATTCTTTGGCACTGAATCGAGGTATTCAGGAGGAACAGGTTGTTCTAACTCGATACCGTCAAGAATTCTTGACTATTGAATGGGAACAGATTCATCTTCAAAGTATTTTTCCCTTCCAATATTTTTCTATTGGAGCTTCCCTCATTCCTTTTATAGAGCATAATGATGCGAATCATGCTTTAATGAGTTTGGATATGCAACGTCAAGCAGTACCGCTTTCCCGGTCTGAAAAGTGCATTTTTGGAACTGGGTTGGAACGCCAAGTGGTTCTAGATTCAGGGGTTCCCGCTATAGCCGAACACGGGGGAAAGATCATTTATACTGATTATAACAATATCATTTTATCGGGGAATGGATATACTCAAAGCATTCCATTAGTTTTGTATCAACGTTCTAACAAAAATACTTGTATGCATCAAACATCCCAAGTTCTGTAGGGTAAATGCATTAAAAAGGACATATTTTAGCAGACGGTGCTGAACGCACTATTAGAAGATTATCCATGGGTTACTTCTTGAATGGTGAAATACTTTACAAAAGAAACTATGATATGGTGCTTTTAAGATGTGTTGATGCAATGGAAGCGAATCAAATCATAGAGGAAGTTCATGAATGAATTTGTGGTGTTCATGCTGATGGACACATGATGACCAAACAAATCTTGAGAGCAGGATATTATTTGTTAACTTTAGAATCTGACTGCATCAAATACGCCAAAAAATGTCATAAATGTTAAATTTATGCGGATAAAATCCACGTAGCTGCATCTCCTTTACATGTCATGGTCGTACCTTCACCGTTTTCTATGTGGGGTATGGACGTCATTGGTCCCATCACACCAAAAGCCTCGAACGAGCATCGTTTCATTTTGATCTCTATAGATTATTTTACCAAATCGGTGGAGGCGAGTTCTTATTTGGGTGTAACTAGAAGGGCTGTTGTTAAGTTCATTAAAAAGGAAATAAGTTTTTGATATGATCTACCTGAAAAAAGCATCACAGATAATAAGACAAATTTAAATAACAAGATGACGAAAGAATTATGTGAGCAGTTCAAAATTAAGTATCATAATTCATCTTCTTATCATCCGAAGATGAACGGAGCAGCGGAAGCAGCCAATAAGAACATAAAAAAGATCATAGAGAAGATGATGAAGGTTTATAAGGATTGGCATGAGATACTCCTGTTTGTACTACATGGGTACCGCACATCAGTCCAAACATCAACTGGGGCAACACCATTCTCTTTGGTATATAGCATGGAAGCGGTCCTTCCAATTGAGGTGAAAATTCCCTCCCTTAGAGTCTTAATGGAGGTAAAATTAGAAGAATCAGAGTGGGTACAAACACGACATGAGCAATTGAATTTCATCGAGAAAAAAAGATTGACTGCATTATGTAAAGGGCAATTATATCATAGAAAAATGATGCAAGCGTATGACCAAAAGTTACGTCCTTGATGTTTCCAAGAAGGAGATTAGGTGTTGAAAAAGATACTCTCATATAAAAAAGATTATCATGGGAAATTGGCCAAATTATGAAGGACCTTTCGTAGTCAAGAAGGCCTTCTTAGGATGAACTCTCATTCAAACAAACATGGATGGAGATGATTTACCGCACACAGTTAATTCAGTTGCAGTCAAGAAGTACTTCGTTTGACCGCTCTATGTATGGGAAAAATGAAGTTGGGGAAAAAAATATCTTCAAAAGAACCATCTCGAATACTGAAAAAATTCTTATTCCATAATTTTTCCAAATCCTTGTTTGTAAACATTGTTCATCATCAATGAAGAGCCTTTTTTCAATTGACAAATACATAGACTTCATCTTCTCGTTATTTCCATTATTTTTTATTCCTCTTAATTCTATGATATCATTAATTACTCTTGAAATAACTCAGAATCATAAACTTAGTTAGGTGAAAGCCAATTGAAAAAAAGAAAATGAAATGAATATGAACTAAGAAAGGCGGTCTGAGTGCAAGGTAAAATCTAAAAATTCACCACGAGAAAAGTCAAATATGTGCATGGCAAAAGCTAAAGTGCGATTGGAGGATTACATAATTAGAAGTGCAAAAAAGAAGTAAAATGTGGAGAAATTATTCACCACTGACATGGAGCCGAATACTGAGGCATAAACCAATAAATAAGGATGCATCATTTTCTTGAAAGTATGCTCGATACTTCATTGCGAGTCCAAGATTCTAAGTCAAGGGTGATGGATATGGCAAAAAATCATCAAATAATTTTTTTATAAATGTTCACAATCATGCACAGCATGCATACATTCAATATCACTACTTTGCATTTATTTACAAAAATTACAATGCATAGACATGCATCAAATTTGATATGTTTTGATGCAAGTCAAGTGCATGAATCATTTCAGGATATTTTTCTGAAATTCACACATGACTTTTCAACATTTAGAGCCTGCATTAGTCTAGCTCTGGCTACCATATGAAGCTTGTATAAATCAGATAAAACACTTCATTTTCTCCGGTTAAATCGAACCCGAATTGAGTCAAGGTCGAAGCATGTGTCTATCTAGGTCCATTTCTCTTCAAATATATCTGGTTAAATCGAACCCGAATTGATTGCAGGTCGAAACCTGTGACTGAACAAGTCAATTTTATTTCGATTATCTCCGGTTAAATCGAACCCGAATTGAGTCGAGGTCGAAGCCCGTGTCTAACCAGGTCTGTTTTCCTTTCAAATATTTCAGTTAAATCTAACTCGCATTGAATCGAGATCGAAGCTTGCGTCTATCCAGGTCCATTTCTTTAAATTATTTTGCTTAAATCGAACCTGAATATTGTCGATATCGAAGCTTGTGTTTATCGAGGTCCATTTCTTTTCAAACACCTTTAATTAAATCGAACCCGAATCAAGCCGAGGTTGAAGCCTGTGTCTATCCAGGTCAATTTCACATTTCTGTCATTTCATAGAGCCCGAATCAATCGAGGTTTCTATTTCCCTTATCCATATAATATTTTCTCATACCAATCAAACTACTTATCTACACATTTGTACACATTCTAAGTTTAGAAGCTTGAACAAAGGAGAACAACTGTAGATACCGTACTTTATCTGATCCAATACTTTAAAAATACACAATTTGTTTGGGCTCATATACTAGTCTAAGATTATGTATATGATTTAAAAAATAGCTCATAGACCAAAAATGAGAAAAAAATTGTCCAAGGACTAAAAAAATAAAAAAGAGAGCATAATGACTAAAAATAAAAAGTGAAGCTCTAAGTTTTCCTATAAATTGAGGGGAGGTCTTCACTTTAAAGGAGGATTGGAGAGGGAGAAAGAGAGGGGATTTTAGAGAGAGAAAGAGAAGTCTTGGGAAAATAGGAGAGGCTTTTTAAAAGAGAGAGAAAGAGAATCTTCATTATATTCATATTTCATCTTCTTCTTTTTTTTTTTCTTAAGGTAGTTTAAATTTCTTCCGCTTTAGCTTACAAGATATCTTGTTCATTATTTTTCATTATCTCTCTTTTTGATACTCATGTAGTTGATTTTTTTGTTTCATTTTCCATACAGTGTTTGTTCATTCTTTATCATTTCTCCTACTCTTAATCTTAAGTTTTATTTTCATGCATTGTTGATTTCTCTACAAGTTTGATGATGAGATGCCTTTGTCATCAACTCAATCAATGTGGATAATGATAAAACTTTTGAGGAGTGTAAATTAACTCAATGTGAATCAACTCTTTAACGGGTTGAAAGTGTACATTTAATGAAAAGATCTCCTATGATAATTTCTCATACATTAAAATACATAAAATAGAGAGTAAAACCTGTATACAAGATTATGCAACTATTTAAGCTTTGAATATTTTATGTTCTTACAAGTCTTTTCTCCATTTTTTTAAAATTTTGTTCATTTTTGTGACACTTGTTTGAACTAGTGACTATGCATGATCATTCCTAACAATGAAGGAAGAAAGAAAAAAATGGTAATTAGTGAACTAAGTAGTTCAAAATAAAAAGGGTATATTTATATCCCAAACAAAAAATATTATATTTCGAAAGTTTTATTGATTTTTCTCTAGTGACACTTGTTTGAACTAGTTACCATATATGATTATTCCTTTGCTATTTGATTAGCAATGATGGAATAAAGGAAAAATAGTAATTAGTAGACTATGTAGTCAAAAATAGTATGGCATGACATTATATATGAAATTAAGCATTTTTCATAGATTAATTTATTTACGCATAAAAAATTTATTATTATTTTATTTATGAAATAATTATATATATATATATATTATTTAAGATACCAAAAGTAACTCTAATAATGCTTTGATTTAAAAAAATATAAAAAATAAAAAATAATTTTTCAATGATATTTGTACCACCCACTAATAGTCATTTATTTTGTTCATTTTTATGATGCAAAATGTACAAAATGAGACATTAAAAAATAAATTTATTTATTCTTGTTTTAAAATATAATTCGGATAATATTTGATTAAGTTTGGGTAATCATTTTAACAATGAATATTGTGAGGTACTAATAACTTTCTCACACATATGACTCTCGAACTAATTTTGAATTTTCATAAACTAAAATTTTTATTTTAAAATTATATGATCAATCTAAATCTTCTCCACCAGAACATATCCAATCAACAAACTCCTCGGGTTAAAGTGTCACAAAACTCAAGAACCTGAATCTGTTTTTTGGTCTGCCACTATGTGATATCGTCTTGTATGAGACCATATTATGTCGTCGCTATCAAAATTGTCACCTAAATCAGAATAGTTACAATTCTAGAGTTGATCTTGATTGGCCGAGAACGCAACAAACCGCTCCTTTAATTACGTCATTTGTTTGCTCCAATTGCATTGTGTGATTATGTTAATATGTTTCTTTTATATGACCCTCGTTGGCTGGGCATCTCCGTAGCGGCATGCTGTCTGGGATGAACATGTTGATTCCACGAATATTAGAAAGACGTGCATAAAAGCAGACACCAAAAATTTAAAAAAATATTAGAGAAAAACTCACAATTTTTTATTAATCAAAAACTCCAAGACCCGTTTACATATTACTTTGCTATTTTAAAGCTTCAAATGCCTAAAAAAACTTTCTAATGGAAATATCCTAAAATCATTCATAAGTAATATACCTTCATAATAGGTACTTTTTTTTAGCAGAAAATCCTTAAAACATTAACTCAAACAAGGAAATAAAATCATGAAAACTATAAATCTGAAAATTACAACACTAATCAAATATAACAAATATTTTAATTGATTCTTATTTTCCATCCTATATACATTAATTTAGATCAAAATTTAATAGGTCAAAATATGTGTTAATCATTTATATATTAATTAACTAAATAAGAAAATCATTTAGTTAAATATTAATAAAATCTCAACCTGTAAATAATTGACATATCATTAAAACAATTTAAACGACTCAATTTAATTCTTAATTAGTCTAGAATTACTATAATGATTTCCGTCCTACTTTTAGGATGCATGAACAACTTACATGTTATTCTAATACATTAGACGACACACATCATTTCATCCGTTAATGGTAAATGAGTGATAAGTCACATGAATTTCTATATGGTACTTACATCAGTAACGTCATACCCATGAGAGGAGAGGATCGATGACAGAAAATTTTGGGTTTTTCTCACTACTTTCTCTCCATCCTTCTCTCGTACACCTCAATATCTTATAAATTAAAATTGATTTAATTAGAAGTTCTTCTTCTGTCATATTATTTTAATGCCAAAAAACATTTATAATATTATCTTATTTTTCTCTTATCTTTTTGGATAAGGAATATAATTGGATTATAACTCACATGATCCAATGTTTTCAAAAAAAGAAATGAATATTAAGAAAATGTCATGCAAGTTTTCTCAGCACATGCATGCACATCGAATATGACTAATATAAACTATAACGACGTAAATTACTGTACGTTTGGTGGAAGTCGCTAACATATTATAAACCTAATTTTTATCGATCGGTAAATTGTAAACCTATTTACTTACGGAAGTTCGAAACCAAAGTTTTAGAGTGAGGATACTATGACTCAAACCATGACAACATGATGTGTGTAAGCTTAACTATTGTGTTGTGTGAACCACTTTTGTTCAGCTCCACCTAAGAGTTTTAAGAATTTTCAGTTAGGTATTATTAAAAGTGAAAATGCAAATTATGTTGTCAATAAAATTGAAAATGCGAATTAAAAATCATATAGTTTGCGTAATTACAAAATATACCGTAAGTTTTTTTTCAAAAGTATGAAAAATTCATCTGGCACTCTTTGTAGTTTACTTAAATGACACGGACGTTCCTCTAATTTAAAAATGACACAAATTTTCCTTCATGTCAGTTTTTACTGAAAAAAAAACTCAGAACTATTAATTTCAACCGTTTAAATAATAGGTAATACTAAAATTAGCTCTCTTTTTTATTTTCAACATTGAAAACGTTAAAACTAATTTCTTTTAATATTCAAACTAGAATTTACCTAAACTTAAGAAAACTCAGGTTGGCTTGTGTTTCGGGTTAGAAAATTGGTTGGATCGGATTGATTATAAGGATAATATTATATTTTTAGACCTAAATAGATTTTTAACAAGGTGGACTTATCTGTCATTTTTCAATCCAGAATTATATATATGTTATTTAAGGGGTATGTGAGGAATTTACCCTTAAAAGTACGCTTACGTTAAATTAAAGGGAGGTGAAGCAGAGGGTAATGGAGATGGAGCAAAGTTGGAATGAGAGGATTTAGGGGAAGAAGATGATGGAGCAGATGGAAAAAAAATTTTGTCAACAAAAAAATTGGAAGTTAATTTGTCCTTTATCAATTTTAACGATGATAAAGTATTTGAGTGTGATTTGCTAATTTTTAAGTGATTTTAGGCAAGCAACATAATTATAATACTTAATTAGATTTTTATGAAGTTTTTGAAAGTATTAGATTTTTGTCATTTATTTAAATTCCAATATTTTTTTAAATTTATATACCATAAATGCACTTCATCATATATTTAGAATTATTAATAGGTAACTCCAACAAATAATTTACATCTCATAAAATATAAATTTAAAAAAGTCATCTCTCCTAATTAAAGTAAATTCGATTTCTATCAAATATTACTATTTTAAAAAATATCTATCAAATCAATTAAAATATTTTTCTATCTTATTTTACATCTCAACAAATCTACTCAAATTTCTCTCTCTCAAAATCGATGCAATACTAAAAATGTACAAAACATTAAATGAGTGTTTACTCTCTCTCACAAAATCGATGCAAGACTAAAAATGTACAAAACATTAAATGAGTGCTTACATCAAAACAAAATCATTTACATATTTTATCTACTTACTTTATGATTTTAGTTTCTAAACTATAATATTTGTATTCCAAAACTCTAGTTCTATAATGAAGATTCTTTATCACTTGGTTCTATTTGTAAATTGGTTAATTCTATGTAAAATGGTTAATTCTCTGTAAATTGGTTAACCTCTATAAATTGGTGTACAAAATATTGTGTAGAAAATTATTTAATTCTATGAAAAACTTGTTCTGTTATTTGTATTTAGATTATATTTTCTGTAATTCATAATTTACAACTGTACATGACGATGAAACTATGAAGTTCATTCTATGTAAGTCATCATTGACATGCATATACCACATTTCAAAGTTATTCATGACTATTGATTTTTACATATGCAATCATATTGTATGCATATAGCTACAAAAATATACTTTTATATAGCTGTATGAGATTAACAATACATACGCTCAGTGTCAATGTATATTTACATTATTATACTTTGTTGAATGATGTAAATTTTATCTGTGAGTTAATATCGATTAATATGAAAAGGAACATTATATATTAACATCACACATCCTCGGTGTTATATAGCTGTATGAAATTAACAATACATACTCTCAGTGTCAATGTATATTTACATTATTATACTTTGTTGAATGATGTAAATTTTATCTGTGAGTTAATATCAGTTAATATGAAAATGAACATTATATATTAACATCACATCCTCGGTGTCAATATCTATTAACATTTTTCTTGCTAGTAAATAATTTACACTGTATCGACTCGTACAATGTATGACTCTTACAATCAACAATAGAAGCATCTTTTAAAAACAAATTCAACCTTATAATATTACAAATAAACTACCTTAAGAGGAATATTTGAAAAAAAGGAAAGAAATAAAAACTCCTAATAATCAAATTAGTATTAAATACGTTAACTATCAATAAATGATTTCCTGTCAACATCCCTTTTACTAAGGAGAATACATCCCTTGTATTAAGGAGAAATCAAACAAAAAATTGAATTTTGAACTGAAAATCAATAATTATCCGAAGAGTTGAAACAAAAAATTAATTTTAAACTAAATAAATCAAGGGTTATTTGTAATGGTATACCTTTTACAAGTTTGATTTGGAAATATATACTCATTTTCAAATCTAAGAATTCTATATCTCTGTTTCATAAAATCAAATCAAATAAACTATTTATTTTTATCGTAACATGCACGCGACGCAGAACGATGATTGAAAAATTATTTTGAAAAAAATAAATTCGGATTCGCCACCAATCATTTTAGGGTGTGATTGGTCACCCAATTTTTTAAACAAAAAATTTGGCCTACGAAAACTCAAAGTTGATTTGGGAGTCATTTGTGTGTGAGGAATGTATTAGCATCCCACAACACCTATTTTTAAAATGGTTATAAAATTTGATCAAATGCTATCTAAATTATATTTTAAAAATACGGTTAAAGAAATTCATTTTTTAATATCCCATTTGGTATATTTTGCATCATAAAAATGAATAAAATAAATTACATTTAATGGGTAGTACAAAGACCATTGAAAATCAAAGTATTTTTTATATATATTTTAAAATCAACTTATTATTGAAGTTATTCTCGGTATCCTAAAAATAGTCTCTCACCTCAGTAGTTCGAGAAGTTTGGTATCCAAAAAACTCAAAGTCCGTAATAGGAGTTTTGGTAAGAGAAAAGAATTGACAAAGATAATATGATTTAAATTTATACAAGTTATTACAAGTGAATAGAACATAAATCACATATATACACATGCTGATATAAATGAATGAGACATGGTTCATATTTTAAACATAATAATATAAGAGACTTAAATAAATAAATATGTAAAGAAAAGTTAAATTAACGACTACATGAAAAAATAAAAAAATAAATAGATGTAAAGTTGAAATCACATGTATTGTATGATGACAAAATTGGAAAGATGTGTAAAGTATAAGAAGAATATGTAGAACATGTAAAAGAAGAGGCATGCAAATATATGGTATGAATCAAATATAAAATAAATATATATTAAAAGAAAGAAAACAAAAAAAGAAAGAAAATTAAAGTAGAATTGTGGGTTGGGTGGAGGGGGGGAGAGGGTGTTTACCCTCTGTTTGACCGCCTGATTAAATAATATTTTTTTATAATTATATTATTATAAAATATAAAATATAAAATAATTTATGTTTAAATAAATTTATATAAATGTTTAATTTTATTAAGATAATATATACATATATAAATGTATAATTGACATAAATATATAATTTTTGATTACATAATCTACTAATAATCATTTTTTTCTTCTATCATTACTAATCAAATAACAAATGAATGATCATAAATGACAACTAGTTCAAATAAGTGTCACTAAAATAGCAACAAGATCTAAAAAATAAAAGACTTGAAAGAACATTACATAGTCTACTAATTACCATTTTTCCTTTCTTCCATCATTGCTAATCAAATAATAAATGAATTATCATAGATGACAACTAGTTCAAACAAGTGTCACTAAAATAGCAACAAGATCTAAAAAATAAAAGACTTGAAAGAACATTAAAAAAAATTTAAAGCTTAAATATTTGCGTAATTTTTATATAGATATTTAACTCTCAATTTTATGCATTTTATGTGTGAAAAATTATCATAGGGAATTTTGGTATACAATGTACACTTTCAACCCATTAAAGGGTTGATTCACATTGAGTTAAATTTTACACCCCTTAAAAGACTTCATCCTCATATCCATTGACTGAGTTGATGATAAAGATATCTCATTATCAAATTTGTAAAAAAATTAGCAATGCATAAAAATAAACTCAAGATTAAGAGTAAAAGATGAAGAAGAAGGAACAAAAACTTATATATGAAAAATGAAACAAAGAAATATAAACTACATGAATATGAATGAGAAATGATGAAGAACAATGAACAATATATATTATTAGATAAGGTGTAAGAAATTTAAACTATATTAAAAAAAATGAATGAGAGAAGATCAATAGAAATGTAAACTCTCTTCCTCCCAATTTCTCTCTAAAAAAGATCACTCTCATTCTCTCAAAAGACTACTCTCATTCTCTCAAAAGCCTATCCTCTTGCTCACTCCAAAAGTGTCTTCTCCTCCAAATCACCTCCCTCAAGTGAATGATTCACCCCTTATTTATAAGTAAAATTAGGGTTTACCTTTTTGCTTTTAATCATTTTACTAATTTTTTAATTTTTTAGTCCTTCGACACTTTTTTTCATTTTTAGTCATTGGGCTATGTATCTATTTTAGAATTTATTTTTCAAAAATCACACATAGTCTTAGACTAGTAAATGAGCTAATATACAAAAAATGTATATTTAAAATATTGGATCAGAAAAAATACGGTATCTATAGCTGCCCCTTTTGTTTACGTTTCTAAACTTAGAAGGTGGACAAATGTTTAGATACGTATTTTGATCAGCATGAGAAAATACTATATGGATAAGAGGAATAAAAATCTCGACTGATTCAGGCTCTAATGAAATGACAGAATGTGAAATGGACCTGGATAGACATAGGCTTCGATCTTGACTCGATGCGGGTTGGATTTAATCAGGTTAATTGAAATGGACCAGGCGCTGACACCAGACTTCGACCGTGATAAAGTCAGGTTTGATTTAACCGAATATTTTAAAATGGACCAAGCGCTGAGACCGGGATTCGACCACGACAAATATAGATTTGATTTAACCAAAGATATTTGAAAGGAAAACGGACCTGAAATAGGCTTCGATCTCGACTCAATTCGGATTTGATTTAACCAGATATTTGTAATGGACCATGCGCTGACACCGACTTCGACCGCGACAAAATCGGGTTTGATTTAACCAAATATATTTGAAAGGAAAATGGACCTGGAACAGGCTTCGACCTCGACTCAATTTGGGTTCGATTTAACCAGATATTTGAAATGGAAATGGACCTGGATAGACGCAGGCACAGGTTTGATTTAATCGGATATTTTGAAATGAACCAGGCGCTAACACTGGGCTTCGACCACAACCAAGTCGGGTTCAATTTAACCAAAAGTAAAAAATGGACCTAGCGCTGATACCAAACTTTGACAACGATCAAGCCGAGTTCGATTTAATTACAAGTGAAATAATAGACCTGGCACCGACACCAGGCTTCGACCACGACCAAGTCAGGTTCGATTTAACCATATTAATCGATGTTAAAGATGACTCATGCAAGTCTCATATGATAACAAAAGCTAGATTAATGCATGCTTTAGATGTTGGAAAGTCGTGTGGATTTCGCAAGAATATCGTTAAATGATTCATGCCTTTGAATTATATCAAAACAAGTAATGTGATGCATGTCTATGCATTGTAATTCTTGACTATAATGTAAAGAAATGATTTGGAATGCATGCATGCTATGCATGATTGTGAACTTGTGTAAGAAAATTATTTGATGATTTTTTAGAAGTTGACTAATGTGGCCATTGATGTTCTTGACGATTTGAAATGAAAACAACTAGTATGATTCATGTCTATGCATTGTAATTCTTGAATATAAATATAAAGCAATGATTTTGAATGCATGCATGCTATGCATGATTGTGAACATTTGTAAGAATTTTTTTTTATGATTTTTTGAAAGTTGACTAATGTGGCCATGGATGTCCTTGATGAATTGAGATGAAAACAACTAGTATGATGCATGTATATGACATAGAAATGAGATGATCATGACAATGTGAACACTATACATCATTGTGAACATTTAAGAAAATCGATTTTTTGGGAAATGGGTCATTGTCGTCATCTGCATCATCCTTCAAAACACTCACTTGGACTAAGATCATAGATTGACAACGAGATATCAAGCATATGATAGAGAAAATGGTGTGCTCCTTTATACTGGGTCACGCCTCAGTATTCAGCTTCTGTCGACGGTGGAGACAAACAAATGATTTTTCTTATTTTACTTCTTATCTTCATTCCCAATTTTGTAAAACATCTAATAGTGTCCTTCTGAGATTTCTCTATGAATATAGTGCTTTGTAACTTCAGTGTTATACTCTTACTTATGGCGTCCTTTCAGATAGCTTCAAACCCTCTTATATATACATGGTGACATCTCTCCCTCCTTTTTCTTTTGCCAATGGTGCATTTTCAGGTTTTCACCATTACCTCAAACTCTTTTTTCCCTCATGGTGCCCTTTCAAGTTTTCACCATGACCTCAAACTCTTATTTTTCTTTCTCTTTTTTTTTCATAAGTGATACTTCTAAGTAATTTCAAAAGTAATTTATAATGTCATCTACATGCTCTAGATGTTTGAGGAAAGAAATGGAGAAAGTAAGAATGATAGAATTGATGATATGGCTAAAAGGCTTTTTAGTGACAAAAAATAATGCTGATAAAAAGAGATTTGAAGAGATTATGGGAGAACAAAATCATTCTGAGAACAAAATCATTTCACATACCACTTTCCATACTAATAGTGATCATTCTTCTCTTCTCTTTTTCTTCTCTTTTTTTTAAAGGTGTTGTCTTGCCTATGACATATATATATTGAGGTATTAACTTATTTAAAACCATGATCTTATTATAGATAGATCTTCTTGATCCGGAGAGGACTTTCGTTTGGGTTGTAATGTAGGCTAGGATTTTTAGGCTGTCAAAAGAAAAGATATCAAAGGCTCAAAACTCATTTGAAAATGATATGTCTAAACCAGTGATCCGTTGAGAATTTTGCCAAATAAAGACTGCCCCATTATGGGGTTTGACATTTTGTCATGAGAAACCAAAATTGGATAGCTGTACATGAATTTGTTGTAACAAATTACCCTTGTATGACAAAATGTATTTAGAATTTTTGTTGGACAAATTTCTCCTAAAGTAAGAGGATAATCTAAAAAAATCACAAGGCTCACTTGGCTTTGACCTTTTTTATGCATTTGCTATATTTTTTTGCCTTTGTCTCTTTCTTTTGCGCCAGTTTGAGAAATTTTTCACCTTTTGAGACATATATATTGACAAAAATAATAATTTTCATAGTGTAGGGAGTGATCATTGGTCGTGTATCGTGAAATGCATATTTTTTTTAGGCTCAATTGGGCTTGCAATGGATAAAAGTGTTTGAGATTGCAAAAAGAATGCTTCCCCATCATTCTCAATCAGAAGTAAATTCAATAAGAGCATGACCTCATATAAGGATAACACCTTTTTGCAATGTTTTTATTCACAAAAAGAAGACTATTTTCATTTTCATTTGTCTCTTCACTGAAAATAAGATCGTCAAAGCTATATTTGATATTGCTTATGCATTTATTCTCAAAATCATCATTCCTAATCTAGGTTGGTTTGTTGGGTGAAAGAAAATAAATGAGAGAGATGCAAGAGTATGAGTCAATGAATGAAGAATTGGAAATGCATTTATTAACTTTGAAATGAGCAAAAACGTAAATAGGACAAAAACCTAGAATTGAAAGTAGGAGTCGACTAAAAATAGACGAAACATGATTAGAAGATGTATGACAAAAGTTTCTCAGATATTCGGTAGAGATTTGAGGAATTTGACATTAGCTCATCACTCTTGAAGGTCCATAAGAAGCAATGTCAATTCGGTGATATCTCAATTATTGAACTTATAGTCAAGACAACAATGATATGTGAAAACATCGATATTTTACAACCATTAAAACATTCACCGCATCAAGTTGTTCCATTATCACATGAAGAGATATGTTCCATGAAATTTGCCATTATACTGACATGCTCTGGTGGAGAGTTGGGGCTAGTTATTAGTTGTCATCAGCTTTCTTGAAGTTTAGCCAACCGACTTTGATTAACATTTGAACTCTAGCTTCCAACATTATGCAATTTTTAGTTGAATGTCCCATTGCCCCTGCATGATAATCACATCGAGTAGTTGGATTGTACCATCTAAGATATGGTGGCTGGAGAGGCTCGTAAAGGACCGACACCAGCTGGTTATTCTATATTAATTGTGGTGATAATTCCATATAGGACATAAAAATTGGTCGTATTGGACGAATCGTTGGTTATTCTTATTTCCCCTTTGAGGCTGGTCAACTGGCCAACATTTTGCTGGTGAGTTGGTGGTCTCAGATAAGATGTTGGGAATGATAATTGCATGGTACTTAGAGGGTATTCACCACACATGATGTCACGGATTTAGGTTATTCAATGTACTTTGAAAGGCACGATCTGGGGTTCACAGCTTATGATGGGCACCCAAAATTGATCGTTTGTATCTCTCATTCTTTTCATTTCGACGGAAACCCATTTTCTATAGAAGATGCTTCTGATAGAGCTCCTGGAATTCTACCACTTTTTATCCCACATTATATTCTTTCACTAATGACTATAATATCAGAAAAGTCGCTTGGAGCATTTCCAATAATTCTATCACGAAGACCTCAAGGTATTGATGAACATTCCAGCGCACCTTTGAGCATATTCCTTAAAGCTTTTTTGATAAGGCGGGTTATACTTGAACAGCTAATTCCCTCCACCTTTGAGCATATTCCTTAAAGCTTTCAATATGTTTTTTTTTTCAACTTTTGTAGATCAAAATAATTAAAAGCCATGTTCATATTGTACTTGTATGGTCTCATCTTAGTCTTTACATCTTCGAATATGTTGACCATCCAACTGGATGTGCAGCGAAATGCATCCCCCAATCAAACTGTCTTGAGAAAAAAATGGACCAACAACTTATCATATTGCTTGCATGTAGTCATTTTTCCGCAATACACAATAAGGTGACTCCTCAGGTATGTACTGTCATTTTACCTTTCAAACTCATGAAGTTTGAATTTGTAAGGGATGGTTATATCGAGGACCAGACATAATTGAGTGGCATCAATGGTACTGTATGCATATGTTCCTTTAATAGCACACAACCACTCTTCTATAAAATCCAACTTATCACTTATCAGTGGAATTTCGCTTGATTCACTCATTATCGTGTTCTCTTTGCAAGGTGAAAATTTGATTGTGGTCAGGTGTCGCTGTTGGGGTGTCGCACCCAAATTTTTTTGAATGCATAAACTCTTACGGACTTGGAAACGTGTAGTGCTGCACATTTGATGGAGCATGGAGTTGGTCTGTCTGATGACATCAGTAGAATGAAGTGAATCTATGAGGGTAAAGCGGAGTATTGATGTTGATCTCGTGGTGATGGAGCCCTTTTAAGGACTCTGGCTATTTGTTCATCCATGATTCTAGCATGAGATTACGCTCTTTAAGGATAATGGAAGCCCCAATAATATGTTTTCTTTTTCTCTTTCATTTTTATAACAAGAAAAATTACATTAGCATATGCATGAGGGAAAGAAAGAAACTATAATGCACGAAGGAATGAAAGAAATTTCAATGCATGAAAGAGTAAATAAATCCTATAAAATAATGTTGCAAATGATGAACTTATGATGCATGTACTAAAGTTAAACTTATAATGAACAAAAGAAATAATGGAAATTCTAATGCATGAAATGAAGAATTATATACAAATCATGAGTTTAGAAAAAATGTTGATGGATGGAGTTAATGACAATTCTAAAAGATGGAGGGAAATAAGATTCACCCCCCAAAAATTTATTGTACTTGTATGCCAAAATAATAACAATAGTAATCAACGATGAAAATGATACATTTATGATGATGATAATGATTATGATGATGAGGATGATAATGAGGATGATGATGAGGATGATGGCGACCATGATGATGACCATGATGATGATGATGATGATGATAACTCGATTAAAAAACATTGAAAACAAATTATGGCAAATATCAAGTACCACATAAATGTTCAACATGACCTACCTAACAGAATTGGGAGACTTTAAGGTTGTCTAGATATGTGTAGTTACAGTCTAAAACTCTTAAAAGGCTCTCAGGCTGTCCACATTATTATTCAAAGGAGTAATAGAGGCCCCAAACAGTATCCCTAAAATGGTCGACCTAAGTGAGAACTTTCATGAGCCTGCACGGGAACCTTAATTCCACAAGGGCATTCCACTACTCATTCTCTCTAATACTAAAGGGAAAGCCCGGGTATGGGGCTAATGTATGTGTGTGAATTAGAAATTATGTAAAGAAATATACATCGGAAAAAATAAGCTATACACAACTACAAGCATGAATAAGAAAAATGATGAATCAAATAAACAAACAAAGAATCACACAAAAGGATGGCATATGTTGAAATTTTAGCTTGGCTCACTATCGATCTAAAAATAGTTAGATCGATTGCGTCCCCAGTGGAGTCGCTAAGCTGTGGCAACGTGCCCGCGACAAGTGGCGGTGATTGAAAAATCATTTTTTTGGGAAAAAGAAATTTGGAGTCGCCACCAATCATTTTAGGGTGTGATTGATCATCCAATTTTTAAAACAACAATTTTAGCCTACGAAAACTCAAAGTTGGTTTAGGAGCCATTTGTGTGTGGGGAAGGTATTAGCATCCCACAACCCCAATTATTAAAATGGTTACCAAATTTAATCAAATGTTATCAAAATTATATTTTAAAAATACGGTTGGAGAAATTCATTTTTGAATGTCCCATTTGATACATTTTGCATCATAAAAATTAGGGGTGATCAATGGTCGGTCTGATCGGATTTTGGAGGAAAACTAGACTAGACAAAAAATTACGGTCCTCCTATATGGAGGACCAAACTGACCATAACACTACAAAAAATATGATCCATCCAGACTGAACA
Source organism: Datisca glomerata (assembly GCA_003255025.1). Classification (NCBI taxonomy): domain Eukaryota; kingdom Viridiplantae; phylum Streptophyta; class Magnoliopsida; order Cucurbitales; family Datiscaceae; genus Datisca; species Datisca glomerata. The sequence goes on along the minus strand of QANY01001402.1, from coordinate 93,205 downwards.
TCAACGATCGGATCAGATGGAATTTACAGACCAAAGGCTGTGCCTTTTACCTCACTCTATTTTATCAATTAAATCAACTAAAATCAATTAAATCAGAACCCATTCATAAACATATATCAACTAAAATCAACTAAATCAACTAAAATTAGAACTAAATCAGATACAGATCAGATTTAAACCAACTAAATCAGTATTACATTGTGTAAATCAAAATTTCAACTCGAAATCATACAGATATCAGATTACCAAAAGTCATAAAGATATCGGATTACCAAAAGTTCAACTAAAAAATCATACATATATCAGATTACTAAAAGTCATAAAGATATCGTATTACCAAAAGTTCAACTCAAAATCATGCAGACCTGAAACAGAAACAAAATTATATAGATCAGAACTATTTACAATCTAAATATGTGTTTTTACAATAAACCGAAACAAAAATAAAATCACGCATAAACAGAACAAACAGACCAGATCCGAACAGACTCTCGACCTCCTTCACATACCATCGAACATGAACAAACAATCATCATTTCAGATCCACGACGCAAATACAGATCCACGACGCAATTGATTTCGCAGAAGCTTTAGTGTAGAATGTGAAGGACAAAAGAAGGAGAATAAGGGTTTGCTCGGACCTAAGAAGCTTCGAGAACGTCTTAGATCTGAGACAAGTGAGAGATAGGAGAGATGGAACATCTCAGATCTGCGACAGAACTTGAAGGAGAACGTCTCAAATTTCAGGGAGAGAGCTTTGAGAGAGAGAGAGATCTGTGAGAGAGAGAGAAGGAGATAGAGTGAAGAGGGACTGAGCTGAGGGAGAGGGAGAGGCGAGCGGCAGAGTCGTGAGGGCTGAGGGAGAGGCGAGAGGCAGAGTCGCAATGGCTGGGGGAAAATGACTGTCGAGTGGAGGAGAGAGAGAGGCGAGAGGGAGACATGGACATTTAACCTAAAACCCTAGAATATATATATACGGTCGGTCTGGTCGGATCAGTCCAGAACTAACAAAAATTCTAGACCGGTCTGAAATTTTGGTCATCTCTAAAAGGAGGACCGAACCGACCAGTAACAAGAAAAAACCACCCAGACTTATCAATTTCAGTTGGGACCGGTTCGGATTAAACAGTCTAGACGATTTTTGAACACCCCTAATAAAAATGAATAAAATAAATTACCTTTAATGGGTAGTAGACCATTGAAAATCAAAGCTTTTTTATATATTTTTTTAAAACCAAAGTATTAATAAAGTTATTCTCGGTATCCCAAAAATTTCTCTTACCTCAGTAGTTCAAGAAGTTTGGTATCCCAAAAACTGCAAAGTCCGCCATAGGGGTTTTGGTAAGAGAAAAGAATTGACAGATATTATAATTTAAATTTATATGTTATTTTGTGACCCAAACATATACAAATTATTACAAGTGAATAGAACATAAATCACATATATACGTTGATATAAATAAATGAGACATGTATAATATTTTAAACATAATAATATAAGAGACCTAAATAAATAAATATGTAAAGAAAAGTTAAATTAACAACTACATGGAAAAATAAAAGAAATAAATAGATGTAAAGTTGGAATCACATGTATTGTAGGATGAAAAAGTGAAAAAGATGTGTAAAGTATAAGAAGAATATGTAGAACATGTAAAAGAAGATACATGAAAAAATATGAAATGAATCAAATATAAATAAATATATATTAAAAGAAAGAAAAAAAAGAAAATTAAAGCAAAATGTTCAATAGAGGGTCAACCTCGGTCAAATAATATTTTTTATAATTATAAAATGTTCAATAGAGGGTCTTCCTCATACCTATTGATTGAGTTGATGCCAAATATATTTCATTATCAAATTTATAAGAAAATTAACAATGCATAAAATTAAACTCAAGATTAAGAGTAAAAGATGAAGAAGAAGTAACAAACTTATATATGAGAAAGGAAATAAAGAAATATGAACTACATGAATATGAAGAAGAAATGTTGAAGAACAATGAACAATATATATTGTTAGATAAGGTGCAAGAAATTTAAACTATATTAAGAAAAATGAATGAGAGAAGATGAATAGAAATGTAAACTCTCTTCCTCCACCCTCTCTAAAAAAGATCATCCTCATTCTCTCAAAAGACTAATCTCCTCTTCCTCACTCCAAAAGTCTCTTCTCCTCTAAAATCACCTCCCTCAAGTGAAGGATTCACTCATTATTTATAGACAAAATTAGGTTTACCTTTTTACTTACTTTTAATCATTTTGCTCTTTTTTTAACTTTTTAGTCCTTGTACACGTTTTTTTTTCATTTTTAGTCCTTGAGCTATTTGTCTATTTTGGAATTTTTTTTCAAAAATCACACAGTTTTAGGCTAGTAAATGAACTAATAAATAAAATATGTATATTTAAAGTATTGAAACGAATAAAATATGGTATCTACAATTTTTCTTCCCAATGCATATCCCAGGCCTACAATACCTATCATTGATATTATTACTTGAATGGTTCAAGTAGTTGTTTATAACTATTTGAATACTTCAAGTTGTGATTTTTTATTCTGTCAGTTAGCAACCCAAATATCATGTGACTACTTGAAGGGTTCAACTAGACATAAAAATGATTACTTGAACCTTTCAAGTAATTATTTTATTTTATCAGTCAATAATCCGGACACCATGTGACTACTTGAAGGGTTCAAGTAGTTATTTATAGCGACTTGAATGGTTCAAGTAGTCATAAACAACTTCTTAATACCTTCAAACAATAATATCTATGATGTGTATTGTGGGCTACGAGGGAAAGATATATGCATTAGGAAAGAAAAATGAACAATTTGTTTGATTTGATTTTGTGGGTAGTGGATATACAATTCTTAGATTTGAGAAATTGGTATATATTTTCAAATGAAACTTGTAAAGAGTATTATTACCAATTATTCATAAATGAAACCATTTTAAAAGAGAAAATGGAATAAAAAACAGAGAGCTAACTAATTTGTTGGCATATCAATTTTAAACTAAATAAGTCAAAGTACTTTACGAGGAAAATGTGAACTAAAAAAACGGAACTAAAATATGAGGAGAATTCAAACAAAAAATTCAATTTCGTACAGAAAATCCAATAATCAACTGAAGACTTGAAACAGAACATCAATTTTAAACTAAATAAATCAAATTGTTTTAAAAGGAAAAGTGAGAAAAAAAAACGGAACAAAAAATTTGTTGGCTTAATTTTAGTCAAAGTACTTTATAAGGAAAGGAGAACTAAAAAACAATCACTCTAGGGGTAAACGAGTCTAATAAAAATTGGTTTAATTTATAAATAAATAAAATTGATAGTAATCAGTTTTTTGAAATGCCGCAAACCAAATAGGGGAAATTTATTGAATAGGAAAACGACTTACATCTGAATCAAAACGCAACAAATCTAAGACTTTTCATCTTCTAAGGGAAAAGTCATGTTAACTTTGACAAACAATTATTAGCTAATGATGCGTTATTAACTATTTTGTCGTGATAGATAACTTCTTCTCTCTCCTAGAACTCTCTCGACTTTTCATATTCTTCCTGTAAAACTCATAGGAAAGCTACGAGGAGCTATGACCATGACCCTTTTATTTTCAATGTCTTTCCCTTTTAATTATTTTCTTTTTTTTCTTCCATCCTTCTCCCTTTCTTCTCCGTTCAGATTTTATTTTTCTCTTTCGCTCCTCTGTCTTCTCTTCTCTTCATGCCCTCTCTTTGTCTTTCATCTTCCCCGTTTCCATCCCTTCCCCCTCTACGCCCCTCTCCTCTTCCCTCTCGTTTTCTTTTCCTTTCCCTTCCACTTTTGGTTTTTCTTACCGTTTTGGGTGTGTCCCCTACGTTTCCAGGAGATTTTTTTTCGATTTTGAAAGTTTTTTTGTTTATCGGTTGTGAAGACCTTAGTCTTCCAGACTATGATCGTGTGTGGTTTTGTCTCCTCAGATCTGATTTTTGTGGAGCTTTTGGTTCATGTTTTGCATACATCACAACCGAAGTTCATAGATTTGTTCGAGGTTATCTCACTTTTTATGCATGTACACATTTGTAGTGTTAGTTGATCGAGTCAGGTGTGGTTGATGGAAGATCGGTGGAACGAGCCGTCTGTGCTATATATTTATGTGCTGTTTATGTATACATTTTCCTCCATAAATTTAAGTAGGTTTTTGTTGGTCTTAACTAGTACTTATAATAGTTTATTTATATTTAGATCTGATAGTTTGATCCAAATTTTGATGATGATTATACTCTTTCATTGGTATGAAATATAATGTTTTTCTAAAAAAACTGAGGAAAATTAGCTCCATTACATAAAGACTCTTTCCAAGAAACCGCCGGCTTAGGGAGATTATGGCTAACAGAACTTCCCTATCTGACAGAAAGAGAAAATAACTTCTATAAAGCCCTCGCACTTCAACTCGATAATATTGATAAGATTAGCAATATCATTTTCAGAATGAGATTTTTCGGTAAGAAGGTGAATCAAATTTATAGAATCAGACTCCGCAATGACATTTTCGACATCCATCTAAAAAGCAAGAGAAATTCCCTCATAAACAGCCAAAGCTTCAGCTGATAATGGGGGGAAGTTCCTGACGATAAACTTAGAGAATACCATTAATGCCTTCTCTTCAAAATCTCTGCAAACCGTATCACAGTTGACCTTCATAAAACTAGCAGGAGGAAATTACCATCTAGCCATACTGCCTCCCTAGCCATTACCAGAGAGAAACGAAGCAGACGAAGCAGCCTCATAGTTTGCGGACTGAAACTCCTACTTCAAGCTGATACCACGATGAACCACCGCCTCCAGATTCTGAAGACTTACCCCATGAAGGATCTTATTTTGCTCATTCCACCAAGCTCAGGAAAGCATCAGAAAGTCCTCCCACTCAGAAGTCGACCATGTTGGAGAGAAAAGAAGAAGAGAAGAAAATTCAAAGAAAGAATGAAAAGTGAATGAAAGTGTGTGATGTGAAATAGAGTGTGAATTTGTCTTACATTGGAAACTCAAGGATAGAATGTTGGGTTTATAAACCCAACAATCATGCATTGGGGTAAGCCCCAAGGGGCACCTCACATTTTATGGGTAAGAGAGGACCTAGATGACACATGGTCCTTCCTTCACACGCGCGCGCCAACTCGGTTCGGTTCGGTACGGTCAAAAGATTTAGTTTTTTGATAAATTTTCTTTGATTTATTTGGAGAGGAAGAAAATATCTCCATTATCCCACAAACGATATATTAGAATAGGGCATAGGGCATCAACAGCTTCGGTTTTTAAGAGACACAACAACACTCAATCATTAAGTATCATGCATATTGAGAGAAATACAAAAGGAGTTCTGTGAGGGTCAGAGTAATCGGTCGCCGTACTCTGGCTTAGATCATTGTATCCTGCAGAGACGATTCGTCATAATCTCCAAGCACCCTGTGGAGGACGATTATTGTCTTTAGGACATATCTTTCAAGCAATCCTCGATCTACATCGTATTTTCAGTTCTAATTTTTTTAATCGTTTTTCATTTAATTTTATTTAATAGATCTGATAAATTTTACTGTAATCATTTCTGTTACATTTACATTTTAATCGTTCCATATCTGTTTGTAATCGTTGATTAGTGAAAGTATCTTATTACATCTCTACACACAACAGAACAAATAAGGGAAACCGAAGCAAGAAGCTCCCTAGATTTGGTGGGGCCCAGTGGAATTTTCCCAGCATCAGAATTTCTTGGCACGCTTACAGTACCAGATTGAGTGGGTAGAAGAATCCTCCTTAATCTTGCACATAGGGCAAACTCTATCAATAGTCACACTCCTGTTGTTGAGATTGACCGCAGTGGGAATGAAATTCATGCAAATTCTCCAAGCAAAGAGCCTGATTTTGTTTGGAAATTTGTAATTCCAAACCCTCTGCCACTAAGCCCATTGAGCGGTACTATCAGAAGAGGAAGGAGACCTCAGTAAATCAATAGCTAATTTGTACCCCGATTTAACTGTGTAGGAACCATTTCTCCCAAAATTCCAAATTAATTTATCTTCACCCTCATCTTTCCTTAATGGAATACTAAGAATGAGATTGACTTCCTCAACCAATTTTTTTTGCTGAATTAAAGAGATATTCCAGTCTGGAACATGTGATTTGGGGATAGAGAAAGGCTTAAAAGAAAAACAAATCGGCAACCAGTTATCCTTGTAGATTCAAACAGAACGACCATTACCAAATCTCCATCTCAACCCCTTCAATAAAAGCTTCTTTCCACAAAATGATACTCCTCCAAATTAACAAAGAATTATTCCCAGTTGAGGCTTCAAGAATCGAACAGTTTTTAAAGTACTTACCCCTCAAGACTTTAGCAACGAGGGATGAGGGTCTAGAAATAATTCTCCAAAATATCTATCGCAAGCATTGCTTGGTTGAAGAGGTTGTAGAGAGTCCAATAATTGTATTATGAATTTCTCAAATAATTGATTACAAGTTCAAAAGAAGATAAAGTCAAAAAATGACTGAACCTCATATTTTGGCTGAACCTCATATTCCAGCCGAATCTCATACAAAGCTGAAATATAACCGAACCTTATATTTTGACCGAACCTCATACAAAGCGGTATAAGGCCGAATCCACAAAGACCAAAAGGTCGAATCCCGAACTCAGACTTAGTCAATATGGCTAAGAAACAATAATTCTGAATGACACACGGTAGTGTCTCAATACCAAAATGGTTGAATCTCGTCGAGCCGAAATATGGCCGAACCTCACATTCTGACCAAACCTCATACAAGGCAGAACAAGGCCAAATCCACAAAGGATGAAAGGATGAATCCCAAACTCAGACTTAATCAATATGACTGAGACACGGTAGTGTCTCAAGAATAAAACAAATCATAAATAAGAGGAAGAGATATGAAGCCTTCATTTGATCGCGGAGCGTGGTTTATAGGATATGTCAAATTCTCTTAATTCCACCTCCAATTTCATGAATCCTCCTGACATGTCAGGTTTGTGAAGCACAGCTTTTAGGGGCTTATTAGTGTGAATAATAATGGAATGGCTTTAAAAGTAAGGCCTGAGTTTCCTTGCTGAAATGATGCGTACGAGAACAAGCTTCTCCATTGGTGAATAGAGAATTTCTACATCCAACATAGCATGACTTGTATAATATACCATTTGTTGCTTGTTGCCATCCTCACGAATCAAAACGGAGCTAACTGTCGTGTCAAAAATGGCCAAATAAAGATATAAGGTCTCCTCATCCTTTGGTTTTGCCAGTAGCGGAGGTGTCGTAAGGTAAAGCTTGAGATCTGAAAAAGCTTTGTCGCATTCCTTCGTCCACCCGAACGTTTTGCTTCTTTTTAAGATATTGAAAAAAAATGCACTTGTCTGATGATCTTGAAATGAAACGATTGAGTGCAACCAATCTTCCTGTTAATTTTTTCACTTCCATGATATTTGCAGGTGATGGCATGTCCAACACTGGCCAAATCTGTTCGGGATTGGCTTCAATTCCATGTCATGTTACCAAGTGTCCGAGAAACTTTCCTGAAGAGACACCAAAAGTACACTCTGCAGGATTAAGTTTCATTTTACACTTATTTAGTACCTCAAAAGCCAACTGAAGATCTTCCACATGATCCTAGCAAGGAGAGATTTGACGAGCATGACATCAATGTACACTTCCATTCTGGTTCCAAGGTGCTCCCTGAACATACGATTGACAAGTCGCTGATAAGTTGCTCCAGCATTCTTTTGGCCGAAAGGCATGACCTTGTAACACTAAATTCCCCGCTCTGTGATGAAAGCCATTTTTTCATGATCTGATGGATGCATGTATATCTGATTATATCCAGGAAAAGCATCCATAAAGCTAAGCATGTCGTGACCTGCAGTTGTGTCTACCAATTGTTCAATCTTGGGTAAGGGAAAACTGTCTTTTCGGCACGCCTTGTTCAAATCTGTGAAGTCGATACAAATCCTCCATTTCCTATTTTTCTTTTTTACGACTATAACATTTGCTAGCCAATCTATATATCTTACTTCTATGATAAATCCGGCATTGAGAAGTCTCTGCACTTCATCATTGATTATGACATTGCACTCTTTTGCAAATTCACCTCTTTTGCCTCACTGGCTTATTAGTTTGATAAACCTCGAGTCATGACTCTCGGGTCAATGCCTGGCATATCAGTAATGGACCATGTGAAAGTGTCATAGTTTTAAGTCAAAAAATCCACTAGCTTCTTTCTTAACCTTTCTTCAAACCCATTACAATCTTAACAACTCTTTCAGATTCAGAAGCCTGAATACATACTTCCATTGTTTCTTCTATGGTGGGGTTCTTTGGTTCATTAACTTGCAGATCTTCAAATCATAATGTCGATTGGAATTATTGTAATTGCTATTTGATTCTAGAGGCTTTCAGACTTGCGAGATGGAATTTTCTAGAAGTGACTTGATCACCATGTATCTCATGGATGTCATAGGAGTTGAAAATTTGATTGTTTGATGATATGTCGAAGGATCAGCTTTCATTTAATGAATCCGTGGCTGACCGAGGATTATATTTTACGGAGAAACTGAATCCACAACTTGAAGCTCTGTCAACTTATTGACCCCATTTGCTATGATTGGAACATTAATACTTTCAGAAGACTTGGTCACCGCTTTATTGAATCCGATCAACTCTTTCTTGGGTCTAATGATTTTCAACTTATCTATTCCCATTTGTTCGAACGGTGGGAGATAGATGACATTCACCGCACTTCCAGGGTCCACCAAGATGCATTTTACGTTAAAATTAGCTACGTCCAAAGAAATAACTAAAGCATCATCTTGTGGTTGGTGGACTTCTTATGGCTCCAAAGAAGAAAAACAAATATCCGGGTCTTGCGCCAAATTTCTTGGGGTGTTAAGATTGAGAACTGGGAGCTTGGTTGCTTTGATGAGATTTTTCCTTGCCGTGAATGACATTCCATTCGTGCTTTCTCCATGTATAACGTCGATGATTCTTTTCTCAACTTGACTAGGCACATCATTTTTCTGTCTCGTCTTTTGTCTTTTATCGGCTCCTTCTTTAATGTACTCTCTAAGATGTCTGCACTTTATAAGTTCTTCAACTTTTCACTTCAGATGCCTGCACTCATCAATTTTGTGGCCATAATCTTGGTGAAAATTGCAGTAGCTATTGGGCTCATTCCTTCGATTGAGTGGGCCTCTCATCCTTCTCGGTCAAGAAAATATTATTTATCCTTGACTTGTGCTACAAGTTCAGAATAAGATATATTAAATGGAGTAAGCCGGAATGAATTGTCTACATCCTTTTGTGCTCCCCTTTTGTCCACCTGATCTCGAGACCTTTTCTTGTCTAGCTTAATTGAGTCATTGTCCCGATCATATCTATCTCTTCTCTCTCTACCGATTCTCTTATCCCTCGTTGGGGAATCTCGTCTTCACCTCTTATCTTTGCTTTCGATCCCTGAATTGCGCCAGGTTTCAAAACCTTGGCGATCAATCTTTTCCCTTGCATATTCTTCTAACAACATAAACTTTTACGCTCTTTTAAGGGTAGCTTCCATGGTGACTGGCTCATCTAGCACCATAGATTCACAAATGCGTGAATTTGGAAGAACACCACTTACGAAGGCATCCACGACTGTGGAATCGTCGCAATTCATTATCCCCATTTTCTCCCGTGTAATTCGCTTTATCTATTCTTTCAAACTTTCATCAACACCCTGTATGACCTTATAAAGATGGAGAGATCGTCGAGGGACCTTTTTACAGATACCATGTTGAGTAACGGTCTTCTTCCCTCCTTTTATAATTTCCATCGTGATCTGGATCTGTTGGGATACCTCTCGAGCGGAGAGGTTCTTCAGTCATAGAAGTCCCACTCCCGACCTGTCGGAGAGGATTGGGGGAACCATTCAAATCTATCTTGCTCCGTAAGTCATGATTTTCTCTTTCAAGAATCTCCATTTTTTGTTCAATTGTCCTACTCGCATAATCTCCACCAGAGAGATGTTTTCTTGCTCTGTTGGTGCCGGTTGGTTTCTAGTGGGTGGTATTGAACGTCTCTCAACCGCTGACGGAGGGTCCAATGAAGCAGCCCTTTGAAAATTCCTTGCATTCATCATCATTTACGTAGAACAAATTAGGGAAAAAAATTATAAGATTGGTTGGTATTTCCCACGACAACGTCAAAATGTGGATGTCAGAAATCCTTTGTCGATGATTCTGCCATGTGTTCTTTTGAATGTCGTCTTATGAACACACGAGAAAAATGAACGTGAAGATATTGGCTTGACACCAGTGTGGTGCCTAACCAAATACACTTCGACACTCAAGGCAGTGAAGTGAAGGAAAAAAATAAATAGAGAATTCTGTATGTTTTCAATGTCATACCTCTCTGAAAATTTGTTTGTCTTTATATAGATAATTCAACATTCATGTCCGAATACGAAGTCATGTTATTAATTACAGAAAATGGAGAGTCTTTCATTAAATGTGAAATATGAAAGGATCACTTCCATCCTACAGAAATCATTCTGTAGACATAAATCAAAATGAAGATGCCATTAAAAAAGCTCTTGATAACTTGGATGAAAAAAGGGAAGTCACATTAATAAAACTCCAGAATTACCAACAACATATCTCAAGGTATTAAAATACTAAGGTCCACTTCAGAAAATTTATAGTTGACGATTTAGTATTACGAAGGGTGTTTCAAAACACTCAAGAAATTGGTGCTGGCAAGTTCGGCCCAAATTGGGAAGGACTGTATAAGATCATACAAGTCACGAGGCTAGGGGCATATACTCTTCAAGACGCGAGCGGTCACATAATCCCAAGAAATTGGAATGCAATCCACTTGAAGCCTTACTTCATGCCACATTCTTTTAATGATTAAGTTAAGTTTCTTGTTATTCTTTTTTATCATTGCAATATTAATAAAATGCTACCTGAGGTTTTTTTTTCAGCACATGATTGATAAAATGATGCCTTTTCCCTAGGATGGTTAGCCTTATTCATTTTCTCTATTTTATGTACTTTGTGATAATGATAAAAAAGACAACAATGTCAAATTAAAAATAACGAACTTGTTCACATACGTGATTAATTCATAATCTGGAATAAAGCCCTAGCCCCCACACAGCTAGGCAGATCGGCCCTAGTCAGTATCGACTTACGCCCATTAATTCCTGATTCGATGAAATTTCGCACTAAGTCCTCATTCAACATGATGAAGCACAAAAGTCTCAACTTGACGAAGTTCAAAATTTGGCCCTAGCCAAATTCGGCCTTTAGCCCACTAAGTCCTGCTGTATGGAGTCAGGCACCTCAATTTTATAAGGTTTTTAGCTTCCTACAATTATAAGACCAGCGACATATAAAAAGAAAAGTTGTGATCATGAACAAAATATTTGACTTTCTTAATACAATTGAAAAAGAGAGGGAAATCATTAGTTCATTCAAAATGAAGTTTTAAGGTTCGACATGATCAAAGTCTTACTTTACAAAAGTCCATTCAGAAATAAAGTGAGCAGAAGTTCAACATTAAAATACAATCACTAGGGCCTAACATAAGTCCTGACCGACATCTGTAACATTACCATCAAAAGTTCTGGAATCTCCAAAAAGAGTATAAGCATCTCTAGCCGTAGAAGCTTGTGCTGGGGCGAGTTCTGATATACTTGCTGCTAGAGCAAAAGAACTCAACGCCTCATCAAGTTGGGTATCAATATCATATTCCTCAGCGTTATAGTCTTCAGCATTTTCTTCCTCAGCAACAAAAGCGATCGGTGACCATTTTTTTCTGTTTTGCCATCTTTATATCCAGCCTTCATCATATCTTTGCCTGCGACGACCCCAACATAATAGAGGTTCTCTCTTTCTTCTTTTGTTCCAATCTTGTTCTCCTCCAACATCTTCACTTTATCCTTTAGGCAGCCATAATCCAACAGAAAGTTGATGCCGCTCGCGAGATATGTATTCCAGTTTTGACTTTGTCGAGATCAATTGTGACTGGAACGTGTCTTTTTCTTGCTCCAACTTGACCACTTTATTTTTTAAGATTTCCATCTCAGCCTTGATAAGATTTAACTCAACCACTTTATTTTTTAAGATTGCCAAAAGAGATTGAGAAACTTGTACGAAAAAATATTTTATTAGTTATCATTTACTAAGTTACCAAAAGAATAAGGAATAGAAAGAAAGGTCACCCTCATCGATTGTGCAACAGCTGAACTTCGTCATCCTCTTTTGAAGATACGACTTTCTGATCACTACTCAAGTAAATGTTCTGCATCAGAACTTCACTCGGTTTATCTTCTTCTTGAAATGATGAACTAGGAGTAATAGGAATGAGAAGTGCTCTAGATGGACGTTCGAACTGAGAAACACCAGAGGTGGCCGGTAGAGAAAGCACAACTGATGGTTCAGACTCGATTGTTTCGAGCCTTGAGCATCAATATCAATTGCTTGAGGAGGGGTTGGAATCAAACTCTCTATCCTTGGTACTTTAGGTACATTTTGTACCTTCTGTTTCTTTTTTGCAGCAGCCGTAGCCGTCGCCTTTCTCTTCATCTCCTCAATATTATTTAACAGAGGAGTATTTTTTATGCTGGCTCTTGCTCTTTTCTTCACTTCCTCAATATCATTCAGAAGAGGAGCATCCTTTATCATATATGCCATGACTAAAGGAATGTTTTTTCGACTTCGATCAAGGGCAGGTCATTTTGAAAAAAGGAGTAACTTTCACACAAGTAATTTGACACACTTCTATCTAGTGTTATCTATTAAACTCAAGTAGAAAGCAAGGAATACCTTTGGGAATGTTCTCTACACAACGCTAAAGCTCTATGTCCTTAAGGTTTTCTACGGAGCATAAAATTTCCCAATTAGATGACATAATGAGAATATACACTATAAACAAAAGTAAACATCTAATACCCATGGAGCATGGCCTAGCCTAGCAGCTTGGCTTGATCGACTCGCCCCGGGTCGAGTATAGTTCGACCTGACCGAACTGCTCCAGGCTGAGCTCAGTTCGGCCTGGCCGAATTACTCCAAGCCGAGCTCAGTTCGGCCTGGCCGAACTGTTCCAGGTCAACTGTATGGTCCAAACAGTTCGACTTGGATGAAGGAGTTCGGTCTAGCACAGTTTGGTCACACTCAATGTCGGCTAAGGAACTTATGATCTAACCTTTCTAAGAAATTTTTGTGAACGAGCTAAAATACTTCAAAGAATCTCAAGTTTTCACTCAGACTTCTGAAGTGGGGGGAAACTGTAGAGGGTCCAATAATTGTGTTGTGGATTTTTCAAACAATTGATTACAAGTTCAAAAGGACAGAAAGCTAAAATATGAACGAACCTTATATTTTGGCCGAGGTTCATATTTTGGCCGAACTTCACATTTTGGCCGAATCTCTTCGAGCTGAAATACAGCTAAGCCTTATATTCCGACCAAACCTCATACAAGGCAGAATAAGGCCAAATCCATAAAGACCGAAAGGTCGGATCCCGAACTCAGACTTAGTCAATATGACTGAGAAACAATAATACCGAATGACACACGGTAGTGTCTCAATACCAAAATGGCCAAATCTCGTCGAGCCGAAATATGACCGAACCCTACATTCTGACCGAACCTCATATAAGGTGGAATAAGGTCGAATACACAAAGGCCGAAAGGCCGAATCTCAAACTTAGACTTAGTAAATATGACTAAGACAAGGTAGTGTCTCAAGACCAAAATAAATCACCAATAGGAGGAAGAGATATGAAGCCTTCATTAAAAATGAAACTGATGATCCTGTCAATTTCACATTTAATGAAAGACTCTCCATTTTCCGTAATTCATAAAATGACTCTTCATATTCAGACATAAATACTGAGTTATCTCTATAAAGGAAACAAATTCTCAAAGAGGTATGACATTGAAAACATTCAGAATTCTCTAATTTTTTCTCCTTTCCTTCACTTCACTGACTTGAACATCAAAGTGTATTAGGTTAGGCATCACATCGGTGACAAGCGAATATCTTCACGTTCATTTTTCTCTTGTGTTCATCAGACGACATTCAAAGGAACACGTGGTAGAATCATCGACAATGGATTTCTAACATCCACAGAGGCTGGGATCCTTAAAACCTAATCCCTCAATGAAGTTTTTGTCGAGAACCGGACGAAACCCACTAGAGTTCGACACATAACATATTAATCTCATGACAAAGGCTGGCAAGGAGCTTGAAAACTCTCATATAATACGTGAGAATTGACTGAACCACCACTTTGAGAAGAATTTCTTTCCCCGCACTATAAAATATGGGCTCATTCCAACTTTGAATTTTCCTCCAAATCCTATTTTTAATATTAGAGAACAGACTTTTCTTATTTCTTCCAACCATGGAAGGATGACCTAGATATTTTTTAGGATAGTGGTCGTGGGAATCTAAAGAATCGACTGAATGTACTCCTTCGTTTCTTGTCTCGTAATAGGGATAAAAGATAATGCAGACTTATCTAAATTAATCCTCTACTCATATGCAAGCTCATAATCTGAGAGGATAGATTTAACTACACCAGCTTCTTTGGCATTAGCTCTGGCAAAAATAATACTGTTGTCCGCGAAGAACAAACGAGAAATACTTAGACTATTTCTAGAAATTTTAACGACATGAATAGCATTATTCGCCTCAACTCTATTAATCAACAATGACAACACCCTACACAGAGAATAAAATGATATGGAGACAACGAATCACCCTGATGTACACCCTCGAGGGTTTAAAAGTGCCTCAAGGTTTATTGTTAATGATAAAGGAGAAGGAACCACTCTGAATGCAATTCATAATTTTCCTGATCCAACTATCCACAAAACCCATCCTCTCTTTCAGTTTACGAACAAAACACCACTCAACTCGATCATACGCTTAACTCATGTCCAATTTCAGAGCTGACATACATTGTTTCCCCCGTTTCAACCCTTTGATATGGTGGATGCATTCGAACCTAAAAATAACATTGTCCATGATGAGTCTCCTCGGAATAAAGCCGCTATGATTATCTGAGACAAGATTATCCATAAACATGCGTAATTTATTAGCCAAAGCTTTTTTGGAGGTAATGCCCTTAAAGCGTGTGAATTGACATTTTAATATGTCTAATAGATATTTTGATTCACTCATTAAGGTTTGTTTGTAAAACAGGATAGTGACTTTTGTTTTAGAAATTTAGTGATATGGATGACTGAAACATGATCTTACAAGATTTGAAATCCAAGCTTTCTTAACGGATCGTATATTGGTTCCCTTAAGTGTTAATTTTAGAACTGAATGATTATTGAGCTTAAATTTATAATACAGTTATAAATTTTCCATTTACTAGTGAATTAATGGTATTTAAAGATCAAGAGGTGATTAGAAGGGTAAAATGGTAATTTTGGAAAACACTAATTTATGAACCAAAAATTTGAGGACTGAACTACATGAAACGATTATTTCAATGGACTACAGGATAATAATCTGTAAATACATTCTATAATCTTTAAGTGTGCAGTTCTATATTTATAGTGGAATAATAATAGAATTAATAAATAAAATTATTTAATTAAAGAGTTTAATTAATAATCTAGTTTATTGGAGCTTAGATTATAGGTCCATGGTTTCCATGTCACGTCTGTACTACGCAATCTAAAGGGTGAATATTTCATGGCATAAATATGTGTGATTAATTAATTAAATTATTTATTTCTAAATTTCAAAAATTACTTATATATATAAATAATTATATCAATTATTATTTTAATTATCGATAAGTAATACAGAATATCTAATTTATGAAATTAGATAATTATAAATTATTATTAGATAATAATTTGAATCAACTAAATCTGTTATTTGTGAATTAACAGATAAGTTAGTTTCTAGAGATAATAAGATATTTTATTTTTGAATTAACTGATATCTAGATATTTATCTGATTAAAAAAATAAATATTTAATTCGTAGTAATTGCCAAGTGTCAATCATTGATTGTGAATCAAAGATTGACATGAAAAACTATAGTGCCACGTGTCACAGTCCGGCTTTTCATCCAATCGTCGAAAACATGACCCATGGAGCACAGCCTAGCCGAACAGCTCGACCTAATCGAACTAATTGGCAACAATTTGGCTTGACTGAACCACCCCAGGTCGAGTATAGTTCAGCCTGACTGAACAGCTCTAGGCCGAGCTCAGTTCGGCCTGGCCAAACTACTCCAGGCCGAGCTCAGTTCAGCCTGGCCTAACTGTTCCAGGTCAATTGTACGGCCCAATCAGTTCATCTTAGATGAAAGATTTTTGGTCTAGCACAACTTGTTCACACTCAGTATCGGCTAAGGAACTGACGATCTAACCTGTCTAAGAAATTTTTGTGAGCGAGATAAAATATTTTAAAGAATCTCAAGTTTTTACTCAGATTTCTGAAGTGGGGGAAAAATATAGAGGATCCAA
The DNA here is from genome assembly GCA_003255025.1 of Datisca glomerata. Classification (NCBI taxonomy): domain Eukaryota; kingdom Viridiplantae; phylum Streptophyta; class Magnoliopsida; order Cucurbitales; family Datiscaceae; genus Datisca; species Datisca glomerata. The sequence goes on along the minus strand of QANY01001402.1, from coordinate 76,689 downwards.
TAATTATATTATGGATTTCTCTAACAATTAATTACAAGTTCAAAAAGACAACGCCAAAATATGACCGAACCTCATATTCTGGCTTAAGTTCATATTTTGGACAAACTTCACATTTTGACTGAATCTCGTCGAACTGATATATGGCTGAACCTTACATTCTGACTGAATCTCATACAAGCAAAATAAGGCCGAATCCACAAAATCCGAAAGGCTGAATCTTGAACTCAGACTTAGTCAATATGACTGAGAAACAATAATACTGAATGTCACACGGTAGTGTCTCAATACCAAAATGGCTAAATCACATCGAGCCAAAATATGGCCGAACTTTACATTCTGACCGAACCTCATTGAAGGTGGAATAAGGCTGAATCCACAGAGGCCGAAAGGACGAATCTTGAAATCTTATATATAATATTAGAGAACAGAATTTTCTTATTTTCTTCCAGCCATGGAAGGATGACCTAGATATTTTTCAGGACAGTGGGCCGTGGGAATCTAAAGAATCGATTGAATGTACTCCTTCGTTTCCTGTCCTGTATTGATGCTAAAAGATAATGCAGACTTATCTAAATTAATTCTATACCCAAATGCAAGCTCATAATATGAGAGGATAGATTTAACTCAGCAACTTCTTTGGCATTAGCTCTGGCAAAAATAATACTGTTGTCCGCGAAGAATAAATGAGAAACACATAACATATTAATCTCATGACAAAGGTTGGTAATGAGCTTGAAAACTCTCATATAATACGTGAGAATTGACTGAACCACCGCTTTGAGAAGAATTTCTTTCCCCGCACTATAAAATATGGGCTCATTCCAACTTTGAATTTTCCTCTAAATCCTATTTTTAATATTAGAGAACAAAATTTTCTTATTTCTTCCAGCCATGGAAGGATGACCTAGATATTTTTTAGGATAGTGGTCGTGGGAATTTTAAAGAATCGACTGAATGTACTCCTTCATTTCCTGTCTCGTTATAAGGCTAAAAGATAATGCAGACTTATCTAAATTAATTCTCTACTCATATGCAAGCTCATAATCTGAGAGGATAGATTTAACTACACCAGCTTCTTTGGCATTAGCTCTGGCAAAAATAATACTGTTGTCCGCGAAGAACAAACGAGAAATACTTAGACTATTTCTAGAAATTTTAACGACATGAATAGCATTATTCGCATCCGCTCTATTAATCAACAATGACAACACCTCTACACAGAGAATAAAATGATATGGAGACAACGAATCACCCTGACGTACACCCTCGAGGGTTTAAAAGAGCCTTGAGGTTTATTGTTAATGATAAAGGAGAAGGAAACACTCTGAATGCAATTCATAATTTTCCTGATCCAACTATCCACAAAACCCATCCTCTCTTTCAGATAATTATAAATTATTATTAGATAATAATTAGAATCAACTAAATCTTTTATTTGTGAACTAACAGATAAGTTAGTTTATAGGGATAATCAAATATGTTATTTCTGAATTAACTAATATCTAAATATTTATCTGATTAAAATAAATATTTAATTCACAGTAATTATCACGTGTCAGTCACTAATTGTGAATCAAAGATTGACATGAAAAATTATAGCGCCACGTGTCACTATGGCACATAGTGATAGCTCATGACAACTGCAATGTTGTGTGGCACTGCAATTGTGCAAAAATTACAGTGGGTCCCACTGCAATGATAATTTTGAAAGTAATATATTTTTTCAGTTTATCCCTAAAAATATGATATGTCATTATCTAGAAAATATATAGATATTATTCTATCGGCCTCATTGTTGGCAGAGAGTTGACAACACAATTGCTATCAATGTTAATTTTCTCTGTGATTAAAAAGTTAATAAAATTTCCGAAAGAATAATCATCGATTCTTTCAGATGATTGTCTCACTAAATTAACCATTCTTAGTAAATCTCTAGATCTCATGTGTTAAGTATATCTAGAGACATAAAAAGTGTCTTTCAATTATTCTACGTGTCCACACACGTCCTAGTGTGTTTGAGGATTGACTTAGAAGATCTTGGTGTCGATCTTGAAATCTGTTGTTCGTGGGAACACAGGATCGGTGGTTTGCGAGGACGTTTGGTATAGATACAAGAGGTATATAATTCATTTACATGTATAGTTTTTATTTATTATATAAACATACGATTCATTTTTAATATATTTTTAAGAACCACCACATCTCCGCCGCGCGAGCGCCACATTTTCAACAATTGGTATCAGAGCGGTCATTATGTATTTATGTATTCAATACTGTGTGGGTTTTCTTGCATTATTCATAATATATTTGATATGTATGAATAAATGGGATGATTTTATTTTTTGAAAATATGGTTAAATAATCGATAATTAATTCTATGGTAATTATTAGGTTAGACTTTGTTATTTATGAAAATCCTAACTCTAACTTTTATCTTTTAAATTTTAAAATTAATGTAATTTTTAAAATTAATTATTAATTTCTAATTTTATGAAAATTAAAGATTAATTAATTGATTGTGTTTGGCCCAAGTTTGACCAAGTCAATAAATTATTTTTGGACTAAGTCAAATTCAATAATTTTAAAATAAAAGTATAGAGATAACATTTAGTTAAGGAAAATAGTTTTCCCTAATTAAATGGGTTTTGGCGGAGAAAGAGATATTTTGGATATATGTAATCTCGAAGTCCTCTTTGTAATTTTATTTCTTTATTTCAATGGTTATAATTTAGAAATACTCAGTAGTCACTCAATCCATTATTATTTTATTTAATTATTAAATAAATGTTTATTGATATGATTGATAACATGATCATGCATTAGTCGATCACATGTCATACATGAAAGCCTTCACAGTTTTATTTAATCATGCATCTCATCAGTAGAAACATGATTTATTAGGATTGTCCTAATATGTTTATATGAATTGTTTTGAAAAATCAATTGCATGTAAACTGCTAGGTTTTAATTAGTTAAAACTTGATAATCATACCACTCTAAATGCTATAGTAACATTTAGGATAACAACTTTTAGTAAAACAGTTTTATTAAAGTTTGATGAATGTAGTTAATTAGTTAATCTAAGTTCACCTAATTATGACTTAGGCTCTTTAGAAAGTTAAATGAACTTAGACCGATGAGATTTGATTAACTATTAATTTCACATTCATAAGGTTATTATTTTAACTAGTAATTAATTTGAAATTAACTGATTAGTTTAAATTAATTTACTGATTTTGTTGTCTATGCTCCAGAGATTAACTGATTTTGTTGATAATGATATTAATTTACATCGGTCCAGTCATATATATTCCCATTATATAATGCACATTCACTAAGATGGCTATCCACATCAATGGTTTAGATCTATATCGCATGCATTCATAATACTTAGTGAACCATATTAGCAACCATTCATTAAAGATTTCATACTTTAATATGTTGCTGACAATTTTATTCATTATCTATGATCTTAATCCTCTCATACTAATACAAGATCATAGTCTCATTAATTAAATGAAATTTTTAGATATTTATATAAATTATTCAACAATAATTTAAAAGAACAATTATAAAAAAATGTAATACTCATTAAATTTTATATCAAAATGTCAATACACATGCTTTGAGGGCATAACTCCCAACAAAAGGTTCGTGAAAAAGGGACAACATCAGAAAGTATGCAAGTTGCTTAAATCTATTTATGGATTAAAGAAAGCATCTAGATCTTGGAATCTTACCTTTGATAAGATTATTAAATCATATGACTTCGAGCAAAATGTTGACGAAACTTATGTTTATAAATACATCAAAGACAAGATAGTGGTTTTCTTAGTTCTTTATGTTGATGATATTCTACTCATTGGGAATGATGTAAAAACTTTGTCAAAGGTAAAGAAACGGTTAGCTGAGAAATTCCAAATGAAAGGTTTGGAAGAGACGAGCTATGTTCTAGGCATCCAAATCCAAAATGATAAAAAGATCAAGCTCTTAACACTTTCTCATGCATCTTATGATTGTCCTCTCCAAGAAGCAATGTCCTAAGACATCTAAAGAGGAAGAGGATATGAGAAAAGGTTCATTATGCTTCAGCTGTTGGTAGTCTCATGTATGACATGTTGTGTAAGAGACCAAACATCTGTTATGAAGTGAGAATTGTCTGTCGTTATCAATCGAATCCAGGTTTGGAACATTGGATTGCAGTAAAGCACATTTTCAAGTATCTTAGGAGAACGAGAAACTATATGCTTGTTTATTCAGGTGGAGACCTGAACCCCACTAGATATACTGATTCTGATTTTCAATCAGATAGAGAAGTATCAAACAATCCAGTATGGAAGCCGAATATATAACGGCTTGTGACAACAGTGGGACGGTAGCTGATTCCAAAGAATCAAGGAGTCACAAAGGGGGCAAGCGCATAAAGAGGAAATATGATCTTGTAATGGAGATCGTGCATCGAGGGGATGTGACTGTTATGAAGATTGTGTTAGATTAGAATCTGACTGATCCTTTTACAAAGACACTTCCTGCGAAGTCATTTGAGGGTCATGTGCGTAACATTTGGTTGAGATAGATGTCACATTTGCTTTAGGGAAAATGGAAAATTATTTGGGGTAATGCCCTCAAAGATATGTATTGACTATTTAATATGAAATTTAATGAAAATACATTTTTTATATTCATTAATGAAACTATGATCTTGTATTAGTACGAGAGGATTAAAATCATTGATAATGAATAAAAATGTCAGTAACATATTAAAGTATTGAATCTTTAATGAATGGTTGCTAGTACGGTTCACTAAGAAGTATGAATTCATGTGATCTAGATCCAGATCATTGATGTGGATAAACATCTTAGTGAAAATACTTTATATAATATGATTATAAATGACAAGTCCGATGTGAATTAATATCTTTATTAACGTACCGTTTATCATTAAGATTTAATACACATCAATCTAATGATCATATATAGATCAGTATGAATCCTGAGTAGTCATAAACTCCTATCATGTCTACTGGATCTTTTGATTCACTCGTTAAGATTTGTTTGTAAAATAAGCTAGTGACTTTTGTTTTAGAGATTTAGTGATATGGATGGTTACGAACATGATTTTATAAGATTTGGAATCCAAGTTTTTCTAATGGGTCGTCTATTGATTTTTTTAAGTGTTAATTCTGAAATTAAATGGTTATTCTGCTCAAATTTATAATACGATTATAAATTAGTCATTCACTAGTGAATTAATAGTACTTAAGGATCAATATGTAATTAGAAAGGTAAAACGGCAATTTTGACCAGCTCTAATTGACGAACAAATAATTAGAGGACAAAACTATGTGAAATAATTATATCAATGGACTACCCGAGAAGATTCTGTAAAGACATTCTATAATCTATAAGATTGCAATTTCATATTTATAGTGAATTAATAATGAAATTAATAAATAAAATTATTTAATTAAAGAGTTTAATTAATAATCTAGGGTGTGAATATTTCAGGGCATGAAGAAATGGTTGACTTGCTAAAGAAATTTTTGTTCTGGGGCAAGTACGTAATTATGAGATAATTATGTGTAATTAATTAATTGAACTATTTATATATAAATTTCAGAAATTGCATATATATATATATATCGATTAATTTTTTAATTATTGATAAGAGAAACAGAATATCTAATTTGTGAAATTAGATAATTATTACTTATTATTAGATAATAATTTGAATAAACTAAATCTAATATTTGTGAAGTAACAAATAAGTTAGTTGATAAAGATAATCAGATATGTTATTTTTCAATTAACTGATGTTTAGATATTTATCTGAATAAAATGGACATGAACTACTATAGTGTCACGTGACACTACAGTAGTGTGGGTGTAGTACTGTAGTGCGACACGACATTACAGTAGTGCCGTGGCACACAGTGATAGCTCATGGCAACTGTACTGCCACGACACTGCAGTTGTGCATAAATTGTGGTGGTCCCACCACGATGGTAATTTTGAAATTAAATATTATTTTTAGTTTATCCCTCAAAAATTGATATGTCATTATTTAGAAAATATATAGATATTACTTTATTGGCCTTAGTGTTGACAGAGAGTTGAGAACACAATTTCTATCAAGATGAATTTTCTTTGTGATTAAAAAATTAATAAAAAATTTTGAAAGAATTATCATTGTATTCTCTCAGAAGATTGTTTCACTAAATTAATCATTCTCAATAAATCTCTAGATGTCATGTGTTGAGTACATCTAGAGATAAAAAAAGTGTCTTTGAATTATTCTACGTGCCCACACACGTCTTAGTATGTCGGAGGATTGACTTGGAAGATCTTGGTATGAATCTCAAAATTCGTTGTTCGTGGGAACGCATGAGCGTTGGTTTACGAGGACCATATATGATTCATATCCATGTATGTCTTTGATTTAATATATAAATATATAATGAATCCTAATTGAATAGAGTTTCAATAAAAAATTATTTTGAAAACCGTTGCGTCGCGCTTGTTTTCGTTTTATCAAAAAAATATATTATTCGCTTTTAATATATATTTTAAAAACCAACATACCTCTGCCGTGCGAGCGCTGCGTTTCCAATAATATATAAAACATTACAAATGCTAATAGGTCTGAAATCAGAAACTTTCGAGGGGTTAGATTTCTTCGGAATCAACACAATATTGGTATGATTAAGGGCTTCCAAATTAGCATCATTATTCAGGAAATTCAGACATGTCTCAATAATTTGAAACCAACGATACTCCAATAACGTTGATGGAAAGAAGCCGTAAACCCATCTGGCCGTGGAGCTTTAGTCGGATACATATGAAATAACGCAAATTTAATATCTACGAAAGGAACTGAAAATTACTATTCATGTCGCTCAAAACTCTGATAGGGACACACTGGATTATTTTGGCGATAAAGTCCTCATTCAGATTGGATGATCTGAACATCTCTGAGAAATATTGGGAAACGATATCAATAACTTGATCAGTTTCATCTGTCCAGACACCTCTGCCATCCTCCAACTCATCAATTATGTTAATCTTTTTCAGGTATGATGCATGGCTAGGAAACCACTTGGTGTTTCTGTCTCCCACTTTCAGCCAATTTTCTCTTGATCTCTGCTTCTAATAAATCTCCTCCATATAAAGAAGCTTATTAATTTCAACTTCTTTAGAACGGATTTCACGTTACTGTTGAGCCGAGTTACAAGGCTCAAGTAATTGGTTCACCTCTTTAGGGGTGAAAATTTGGTACCGACCGAACCGATCAGTTCGGTTCGATATTTCTGCCAAACCATTAGTTTGGTTCGGTTTAAAATTTATGTAATTTGAACCGAACCGAACTAAACCAAACCAAAATATATATATATATACACACACATTAAACTATTTGTTACCCTAAAAAGTAAAACTTTCTCTCTGTATCTCTCCCTTCTCTGCGCACTCCATTCCATCTCTCTTCCATTCCCTAAAATTCAAAACTTCCATCCTCTAGTGCACTCCATCTCCATGGGTGCTCTGAAAATTTTAACTTCAGTATATCTCCCTCTCTGAGCTATCTCGCACCCACTCTCTCCATCTAACTCAATCAAAGCTTCCATTCTTATCCACTCCAGGTTCTCTCGGAAAAACCTACGGCTGCCCTACAGCGAATCTGTTCGTCTTCTTCGCAAGCGCTTCTTCTTCACGATCTCTTAGCGAAATCCTTGAGTCCGCGTGTGTTTCCTTATTTTTCAGATTTGGTTTCCTTATTTTTCAGATCTAGCTGTTTTCTTGGTTTAGATCTGGTTTACTTATGTCTGCGTTTGGATCTGGTTTAGAGGTTTGATTTCTGATTCGACGATAAATTCGTCGATCTGGTTATTTTCTTGGTCGGTGGTTTAGTTAGATCTACATTTAAATCTAGTTTAGAAGTATGTTTTCTCATTTTCCTTCTTTCGTCTTTCGTTTAGATCTAGCTCTTCTTCTTCAGGGATCTCTCTTCTTTCGTATGTTGTCCTTTTTTCTTCTTCGTCTTTGCTTTCTGCTTTAGCTAATTTTGGTTCTATAACATTTCCTTAGATCTATTTTCCGTATTTATGTCTTAGTTGTCTAACATAATTCTTGAATGTTGCCTGAATATCCCTTACCAAGTTTTCCCTCAATGAGAAATGAGAATGTTGTTGCCAAACCGCAAAATCAAACTGTAAGTTACAGTTAGGTTCAGTTGGTTCATACAAGACTTACGATTCAGATCAATTTGACATAGAGCCATGAGTTTCGGTTCGGTTCGATTTTTATCCAAATAACCGACCAAATCGAACCGCGAACACCGCTATACCTTCTTCTGTAATTTGTCTATATGCTTTCATACATTGCCAAATGTATCATTGCCCCATTTGATGAAGTTCAACTAGCAACTTTGGAGTTTCCCAGCAAGGACGAAGTATCAATGGACAGATTATCTGTTCTCCTAGCTATTTGTCACCACCTCCAAAAACTCAGGATGATTAGTCCACATCTCCTTAAATTTTCCTTTCCCCACCTTAAAGGATTGTCCAAAGTTTCAGCCCTTCGGGGTCTTGGATAACTCAGGAACCACTACTTTCTGATCAGAATGCCCAAACTCAGAATTACGAACATTCGAGTGACTGAACATATCTAACCACTCAGAATTGCAGAGATATCTATCCAACCGCTTCTAAACATTCGCTTCACCCTCCCTTCTATTGTTCCAGGTGAAAACCGGACCATTCATGCCTAGATCTCTCAATTACTAGTCATCCACTGCCTTACGAAAAGAGCTCTTGCCATAAAAACCACCAATTCCACCGCCACTCACCCCTTTCGATTCATTAGGGTGCAGAGTGTCATTAAAGTCCCCTCTAATAATCCATTGTAACATAGATAAAGATCCCATGAATGAAATCTCTGGTATCTATCTGGTTCTCCATAAAAGCTTGTAAATCTCCAATTTTTCCAATCGGTAATAACAACATCAATATGTCAGTTTGAAAAACTGTTAATATTCACCAGAAACCTCCTCTTACCACATGAGTGCAAGACCTCCACTGACTCCTCTAGCCGGCACAACAAAACAATTATCAAAACTCTCAAATTCCTTTTAATAAACTTCATCCTCCCAACTTCGCATTTTATCTTAGAAAGAAACAAAATCTGGGGATTAATTTTACAGGTCATCTCCCGCATCGATCGGAATGCGCGAGAATTCTTCGTACCCCTTACATTCCAAATTAAGATTTTCATGGCTCCCGGAGGACTGATCAACAGTCTCGCCGATACAACGAGTGTTTCCTCATTCTTCAAACTAGGACCAACTTTAAACTTTTTCTTTCCCGCATCAACTCCTTCAAGCCCGATCTCTATCCTCCTCTTGGCACACAGATCGGAACTCTCCTCTTTGGCACGCCCAGAAAACAATATTCCTTGCTAGCCTTTTCCACGTACTGCTCCCATCCTGGATGCATGGCTCATGCAAAGATTTTTCTCCGGTACAGCAGGGTCTACGGTAGTTTGCGTGTGCTCCCCAATACTACCAGCTGATTTTTGTGAGGATGGCTATCCCCCACCCCCACAGAAACAGCAGTCCCTTGAGAAGCATGAGATCCCCGTACCCCTCCACTCCCACTTGGATTTTTTGCCACCTCAGCCGAAGAGATAAATTCGTCACTATGTTGCCGCACGGAAATAACTCCACTACAACTTGAAAATCTTGCCACCTCAGCCGAAGAAAACTCCCGCCCTTTACACATCACCCTGTCCTTAGCATTATTATTAAGAAAAGCAATTAAAGAATCAGATTTCCGGATAATTTTACCTTGATTTTTGCCATACAATCCCCTTCCCCTTATCACTCCTTAATTCAAATTTCAAATTTCTCTTTATCAGCTTCCTTCCTTGTCTCCTTAATCTTCTCATACCCACCAACAACATCATCCTCAACTCCCTGATTTTCCTCACATCCTTTACCCACGTCATCATTGAGCTTGCCGGAGTATCCTCAGAATCAATGGAATCCCGGCCAGCCACACTAGACCCGAAACCTCCCCCTCTCCCTCTACCTCTTCCACGACCTTCACTATGATTGAAAAATCTCCTATCCTCGAATGTTTTCTCCTCCCTTCTATCTCCCTCCCGCGAAAATTTTGACTTACGGGGAGGGAAAGCTCTTATGCCCGGACCGTACTGCTCTACCATGAAATTCATGACATCCTCACAACATTCTTTAACAGTATGCCCAACTCTTCCGCAGTAATAGCAGAAGTCCGGTAATTTTTCATAACTGAGTTGAATCCATGAAGCTTCTCCCGCATCACCAATACGAGCTTTAACGCCTCGTCTGAGGGTTTTTATGATATCAACAATTATACGGACCCTCATGTATCTTCCCCAACATTCACCTGACATCCCTTCATCCACTTCTTCCATCGTACCTACACACTCCCCCAATTTCTCACCCATCTAGTGGTTCATACATGCCAACGGTAAATTGTGAAATTGTATCCAGAAGGCCACCTTGTTGAAAGGAATTAACTCAGGACTTAAATTAGCCATGGGGGTGAAAGGATAATAAGTGATTTATCAAAAAATCACGGACCTGATTGAGCAATCCTCTTCCGATCAACCATGTGACGACACTTGAACATAAATATATTTTCTCCCACCCTCTCCACCACAAAACCCTTTCGGATTTTCCATATTTGCATCAACATATTTTTCAACACTTCTTTCCCGATTTGCCTTGATGAGAGAATTTTTCCCACAAGACATAAATCTCCTCTACCCTCTCTACACCTTCGTCTTGAATCACGAACTCTGTATCCTCTTCTTCCGTCCACGACAACTCTTTCCAACTTCACAGGAATTCCTCCTCCGCCATGCTTCAGATTTATACAGTTGATGGATGTTGGTTAGTCGATACTCGAAAAAATCAAACTTGCACCGCTAATACGCAGGGAAGAACTCAAAACCTTGTACATAGACAAGATAGTTGTTAGATTCAAAATCCTTATCGGTATAAACTGTATCTCAATAAAATCTAAGATCTCATGTTGAACATATCAAGAATCAAATCAATATAAAGTGGAAGCATACTTGAATTCATGACGATAGATCGTTGTTTAGCACCAAACGGTTGGCCTTCCAGATCTACACGATTTTGTATTTGAGAGTCTCATTTGATCAAACCTCTCAGTTTTCTCTCTAACGATGGGATGTTAGGGAGAATAGAATGGTTTTCCGTTATCGTGTGACCTGAGGATCATAACCACTTATAGATATATCTTTTGATATTTCTATTTTAGTCCATCATAAAAATAAAAATTATCCTAAAGTCTCTACATATTAAAGCGTTCACAACCTATTAGATACATTAAAACTTCAATTATTCAAACCTTAATAGATCATTTTTAATTGAATTTAAAACTGGTCCTCCTTAAACCTTAGTTTGATCAAACCATTCTTAATATGTTTGCTCCCAAAGAACTTATGGTATATACAATCATCTACTAAATTCATCTCAAAACCGAACGAGTTGATCACTTGATGAAACTTAAACTATCATTGTCGAGATGCCTGCTTGAGTCCGTAGATGGATTTCTTAAGTTTCTAAACCATATACTTTGGGTCTCCCGACATAAAGTTTTATAGTTGCACCAAATAGATCGTCTGTTCAATGTCACTATTGAGAAATGTTGTCTTTACATCCATCTGATGCAGCTCAAAATTGAAATGCGCCACCAATGTCATTATAATCCTAAAAAGGTCTTTCGTAGTAACCGAAAAGAAAGTCTGTTTATAGTCAATGCCTTCTTTCTGTGTAAAGCCCTTTGCGATAAGACGAGCTTTGTATCTTTCCACATTTCCTTTTGAATCTCTCTTGGTCTTAAAAATTCATTTGCAACCAATCGGTTTCACACCTTCTGGTAATGGAACAAGATCTCACACATCATTGTCCTTCATGGACTTTATTTTCTCATTCATGGCATCGATCCACTTTTGAGAGTTAGAGCTTTCCATTGCTTGACGAAAGTTGATCGGATCATCTTCCATCACACCAATGTCAACCTCATTCTCTTGGAGAAATACAATGTAATCATCTGACACTGCACTTCTTCTCTCTATAGTGGATCTTCTTAATGGGATAGGTTCTTGAGGTGCTAGAGATTGTTCTTCCGGAACAATCTCTTGAATGGGAGGTTCTCCAATATTGTCTTGATGTGTTGTGTCATGAGCAATGTCGGGGACGCAATCCTGATCAATGCTAATAACATCTGTGGGAATATCAATATATTCCTTCTGAATGACAAAATCCTTAACCGTATTTCCCCCCACAAACTCGACATCTTCAAAGAACCGGAAATTTCCCATCTAAAAAATCGACCAAGTTGTGGGATCATAAAACTTGTACCCTTTGGATCTTTCAAAGTATCCAACCAAATAACAACCCACTGTCCGTAAGTCCAATTTCTTTTCATTAGGCCTATATGGCATTGCCTCAGCTGGACATCCCCAAACGTGCAAATGCCTTAGACTAGATTTCTTGTTAGTCCAAAGCTCATATGAGGTTTTGGCAATCGCTTTGGTTGGAACTCTATGGATATATGTTGCAGCCTTAAGTGCTTCATCCCAGAGTGATTCTGGTAAGGTTGAATGACTAATTATACTCCTGACCATGTCCTTAAGCATTATGTTTTATCTTTCAGCAACAGCATTCATAGTGGGTGAACCCGGCATAGTGTACTGTGGGACGATACCGCATTCCTCTAGGAATTTAGCAAACGGTTCTGGACGTTGTTCACCTGAACCATCATATTTTCCATACTACTCACCACCACGGTCAGATATGATGCTCTTAGTTCTTTTGTTGAGTTGATTCTCAACTTCAGCCTTAAAATTTTTGAACATGTATAATGACTGTGACTTTTCATGAATGAGATATATGTAGCCATATCTAGAATAACCGTCTATGAACGTTATAAAATATTGTTGACCATTCCAAGCCACCGAAGAGAATGGACCATAAATATCCGTATGAATAAGTTTTAAAATATTGTTGACCATTCCAACCTCAGCCGTTTTTCCATCGCCCACATAGATGAATCTTTCAGTATCATTTGACTTTCAACAATTCAGGCAACCCTTTCTTAGCACACCATGCGTGATAGTTGGTGCATTGATTCTTTCTATTCCCTTCAGCTCGATAGAAGAAACAACCATTACCTTCCGGGTTTACCAGTTTCTTTTGTTGTTTCTTATGCGGTGTTGTATCCGCAGCTTCCTTATCCTTCTTCCTTTTCTTTTCCTTACCCTTATCCTTAAAAGTAGAGGCCAAGTAAGCACTTTTTGTCTTATCATGTTTCATTATTTCCTCTTCCTGAACACATTGTGAGATGAGCTCATTCAGAGACCAAGTCTCTTTCTGACAATTATAGCTCACCTTAAGCTGGTTAAACTATGCCGGAAGGGATATCAAAACCAGATACACAAGCAAGTCCTCAGAGAGTTCAAGCCTTAGTGATTTCAACCTTGAAACAATGTGAGACATTTCCATAATGTATTCCCTGATATTACATTTACCTTTATAACTCTTTGAAATTAGGTTTGACAAGAGCGTACCAATTTCCGCCTTTTCGTTCTTGACAAACCTCTTTTCAATGTCTGCAAGGAAATTCTTAGCTGTAGTTATCTTTTCAAATATAGTGCCCATGAATGCTTCTGGAATGACCTTTTTCATGATCAGCATACACATGCGATTTGATCTCTCCCACATTTCCATCTCCCTCTTATCGTCAGAGGTACTTTTATCCGTAAGAGGTGTAGGAGAATCAGTCATTAACGTAAAATCGAGATCCATGACTCCAAGAACTATCAAGAGATTATTTTTTCAGGACTTGAAGTTCGAGCCATTTAGAACTGGAATTGAATTGATGTTAGCCGTGATACTAGCAGGAGTAATATCTTAACAGAGAACAAGAAACAAAATAAGCTGTCATAAATCCTAAAATAATAATAAATCCAAACAATAGTAAAAATAACTCATCTCAAGACACCGGACACTCCATTAATATTATGACTTTAGAAAAAAATATTAACTTGTAAGTGATGTCTTGGTGTAGTAATCAAACACTGATGATAAATAACATGTCAAACAAAAAACTCTTCCTTTAGGATGATTTATTGTTCACATGTAAAACCGAATAATCGTCACGTATATTACCACATAAGCACATGTAATTTTGTTAGATAATTACCTTCCTTTGGGCCGATAAATATTCACATAAGTTACACGCACACATAACCTTTTATGTTTCAAGACAAACTAGTTTCCACAAGAGAGGTCACTTTGATGACATGTTGGTTCAACTAATTCATCTTAAAATATATAACATACTAATGTTCGAATTTAAACCTTAAATTAATTGACAAAACAATTAATTTTACGATCCTTTGAAAAATTATTTTGAAATTATTTTAACCAAAAATCCGTAAATAGTCAAAACAAACAATTTGATAATCCTTAAAAAATTGTTTTGAAATTATTATAACCTAAAAATAAAAAAAATACTCAAAACAATCTATTTTGAAAATTCTTAAATTAAAAAATTAATATTACGATCCCTGAAATTAATTTAATGAATTGAACCGTAAAATTAATCTTAAATTAATTTTAATAAAATAATTTAAAAATTTTAACCAAAAAATAAAATAAGCGTGACCCCAGCTCTCCCAAAATTGGTTGTGGGCAAAGCCCACAGTCATTTATCCTTAATTTTTTTTTCAAATTACTGTTCACGGGTCGGATCAACCTGACCTGTGTCTAACCCTAGGGTGAAAACCCTATGATTTTCACCTTAAACGACTGGCGGCTATGGCCGCCGCCAGTCCTTGCCGCCATGGTCTTTTCAAGATGCTGAAGTTGTGGTCGTGGTCGCGGCTTACGCCTGAAGCCGCGGCCAGGCCATGGCTTTCTCTGAATCGTCGTAGCCAGGCCATGGCTTTCTCTGAATCATCGTAGCCAGGCCATGGCTTTCTCTGAACCGTCGTGGCCAGGCTTCACCTTCCTCTGAATTACCACGGCCAGGGCCGCGGCTTCCTTGAAGTCGCAACCTTGGCCGCAACTTTCTCTGGTAACCGCGACTTTCTCCTTTAGACAGTCGCAGCTTCCCATAGCCGCCACGGCCAGATGGTCGCGGCTTCTCCTCGCCAGCGTAGCAAATCCGCCATGTCGGTCATCCTCCACCGGAGACGGTGAGACAGCCGACCGGTTGTTCCAAAACCAAACAAAAATACTGAAAATACCGTAAAAAATTATTCTCAACTCTGAATCCATCGCCAAACAATTATTAAATTCAAGAATACCGAAACGTAAAAAGTAAAAACACCTATAATCATGGATTTAGAACTTAATATATCGGTTTTCAATGATTAAACATGATTTGCTCTGATAACACTTGTTATATTCAAAATCTTTATCGGTATAAACTGTATCACAAGAAAACTCAAGATCTCATGTTGAATATATCAACAATCAAATTAATATAGAGCGGAAGTGTACCTGAATCCATGACGATAGATCGATGTTTAGAGACGAGCAGTTGGCCTTCCAGATCTACACGATTTTCTATCCAAGAGTCACATTTGATCAAGCCTTTCAGTTTTCTCTCTAACAATGAGATATTAGGGAGAATAGAATGGTTTCTCATTATCGTGTAATCTGAGGATTATTACCACTTATAGATACATCTTTTGATATTTCTATTTTAGCTCATTATAAAATTAGAAATTATCTTAAAATCTCTACACATTAAAGAGACCACAACCTATCAGATACATTAAAACTTCAATTATTCAAACCTTAATAGATCACTTTTAATTGAATTTAATTTTATTTGACAGTCTGCAACACATAATTATTTTACATATAAGTCCAATGTTAGATTAAGGATCCAACAATAACCATTCACAAAGAGATGAGCTCTCGAGTGACATTTTTAATTGATTGAGTTGAAAAAAATGATAGAAATCTATATAATGTAAATAATGTAAAAGCTTGATAAAAAATGAGAGAAATCTAAATAATGTAAAAGCTTGATAAAAATCTGTATCAAATCCTAATGTGATGCGTAAAAATTGTTATTTGCTCCAATTTCTGAATTTTTAAAGTTATAGGATGTAACGGGCTAAATTAAAAGTCTATGGATATAATTTACCTATATAGCAAAATTCGTGAGGTAAATTACATTTAACCTTATAATCTATTTTGTTAAGTTTGAATAACATATTTTTATACTTGCAAAATGACCAATTATTTTTTCCCGAAACTTACAAAATAACCAATTATGATACAGAATCTGAAAGTACAGTAACTTGTTTCCCTAATTAAAGAGAAACACGTATAAGCAAAGAATCTATGTTGTCAATTATCTACTTTATATCGAAAACATTTGTAGAGAATCTAGTAGAAGAGTGAAATACAATTAAGAGAGCCAACAGTGGAAAGATAACCTAAGTTCCAGAATTCGCACATAGTTACAAATTAAACATTGATACACAGCCAATCAGCTAGCTAATAAATTGGACAACATAACTGAGACTGCAACTCTGAGGTGCTTACTACAATGGCACTAAATACTTACCCTAATATATATATATATATATATATGACGATTCCATTGGTTTTGCATCTGCAACAATATTTTTTATCTTTTATTTTCTGCTATTTCGTTCCTTTTGAAATACAGAGAACTTCTGATCAGTCAAAAATGGAAATCTCATATGTATACTTACCTATAAAAAATAGAAGTTCTTCAAATAAAATAAGGGATTAAAAGAATACTCACTATTACATCCAATTACATGAAGAGAACTCCCAACTTCATGTTGTTCTTAAGTTTCCTCCGGGCCTTTTACTTTCCCACGAAGCATGTCGGTGAAACTTCCCCTCATGATGCGTCTCAATCTAGTGTCGTCTCCCGTGGGTGGCGGCACATGCTTTGGCGATTCAACTGCTTCCGGTAGTTGTTCTGCATTTTCTTTCTTGCCCAACAACCCACTATCACCAAAAAAGTTGCTAACTGAGGATGCAAGCCCAAGAGGTGCACCCATTACCTTGCTGATAGTCTCTAAAGTTCCACTTGATCTTTCCTTCATTATGATTTCTAGAGCTTCCTTGTGTGCTGGGTCAAGAGCAACTGGGTCTTTTAAAAGGTTCTGAATGGTTGGTAGAAAAAAGTCCCTTATACTGGTTGCAGGAAGATCTGGAACAACCAACATTACATCAATAATCAGTCATAAGACCTCACTTCGGTTATCATAAAATCACTGAAACCGAAAATTTCACTACGAGGTTTTGTTGCACCAAGGTTACAGCTTAAATTGCTTTTACATTTACTGTTAAAAGCCGTCAATAATTTTATGATCGTAGTGTTATTTCTGTTTTCACGTTCCAGCCATAACAAACAGCGATAGCAATGGATGAGGTGAGGAAAATATAGTTATTTTTCCCATGCAAATCACAGCAGCCAGGAAAAATTAGAGCAATTGAAACTAATACTGCATCAGTTTGAAGCACAAATGATTGCCGTATTCGACATGAGAGTGCATCTGTGACTGGAGTTCCTGGGTCACTAACAATATAAGACCGTCATGCATTTTATCTGTAAAAAATTCTAAAGCAAGATGCATAACAGGGCTCTCAAACAAATATAAAATGGTGACTTTGCAAGAGTTTCGTGATTCTAATCTTAATGTTGCACGACTACATCACAAAAAGTTTAGTAGCAGCTAAGGTTCATTCAGTTGGCAACAGGAGAAAAAAAAACAGAAAATAAAAATTGAAGAAACACACCCAAAACGGTAGATCTGAAATAATAGGCAAACCTGTAGCATCCAAAGCGCGGATTGCTTCGCAAAATGCATTGGCTCTCTCGCGTCGGCGCATCACATCACTCGATGAAGCTGGTGTGGCTGAAAGTTGGAAAATCTTGGATAAAAGATGTATGCTTCATGTTAAAGAAATAAAGAGTGTCACATGAACAATTTATTAGACTAACTAATATCTCAAAGTGTTCTGTCTATGCATTAGCGATGAGCAGGTTAGTAATAATTTTTCTCAGAACAAGATTGAGGATATAATCTCTAAGCCTTCCCGTTGTGTGAGGTACAGCGACCACCAATGCACGAACCACAGCTATAGCAGCTTCATGAGATCCATCTTCAAGGAAAGCATCCATTTGGACCCGTATCTTATCAACAATCTGCGTGGTGATGAATTTTTATAAGTTAATCTAGGAAATTGCGTTGTTTATTCATTTTTCTTTCCCTTTTTGCTCAAGCGGAAGATACTCATACCACGTCACTTTTAAAATGTTGGGCAACAGCTCCAAAGGCATCTATGCTCGCATACTTCACATTCAAGTTTGGGTCAGATCCCAGCGTAACCAGAGCAGGCAAAATATGGGTCGATGCAACTTTTGCATCAATGTAGGGCACCTATATATTAAATGCAATAAACAAAGCTTTTAAAATCAAAATATCTGAATTCAAATCAGAATGGTTTTCCATAAGAATGCATATGCTTACAGTAGCTTTCAACAGATTGGCAGCGCTGATTTTCATATTTATATTGGAGCTTACAACCATTTCCCACAGAATATTAAATATAACTGCCTGATGTTCTTCAATTGTACTGCACAACGAAAAACCTATCAGTCAATTCACAAGATACAAACACCATATATATATATATATATACACAAAAATATATAATTAATATACAAACCAAAGGAAGCGGACAGCGTCAATAATGTCAGTATTCCGCCTCGTCATCTGATTCTCTTGGGGAGTGCCATCGACTAAGAGTTTTCTCAAGAACTCCACCAAATTTTGTTGTTTGCTAGGAGCACCCAATACACCCACAAGGAGAAGTGGCAGAACACACAAGGTAGCAAGTCTTTCAGCAATAAGTGATCTTGGTTTTAAACCTGAATGAATCAACCATCAAGATCGTGCAATGGGATTAACATAATCGAAGTACCAGTAAGGATGTAATACCTTTAATTCTTGAATGAATATTTGAAGGAAAAAATGTCAAATCTCCATTTTCCCCAGCTGCCACTAAGAATACAGGCAGCATTATATGCGTGAGATAAGAATCACCAAAATGTTCTGACACAGCCAATAAAAACTGCATAAGAAAAGCTAAGTCAGGAAAACGAGAGAGAGCACTACACTTAGACACCACAAAGGAGTAATAGACAATTACCTTGCTAATCCGATTTCGTAGCCTGTCTTCTTTCTGAGGTAACAAACAAGCAAGTTGTATCAAGTCAGGAAAGCAGTCCATGTGCATCCATTCAAACGCAGGCCACTCAACACGTCCCCTAGTAAAGTATCCAGCAAGAACTTTCAAGTTTCATAAATGAGCAAGTCAACAGGAAAGATAATGTTCCATTAGGATCTTTCTGTTTTTTTCTTTTTCCTTTTTTTGGTGTTGGGGGGAGGGGGATAGGAAAAAGAGAAACAAAAGGTATGAAAAAAATAAAGAAATAAGCAAGGGCTCACCCTGCTGCATACAATTCAAGGAAAGAAGTTGAAAACAGGTTTCCTGTTGTTTGTGTTGCAGAAGAGAAGGGACATGTTTCAATTGCCTTATGATATACAGATGGAAGCAATTCTACCAGCATTCTCAATAGCACATCCACATTCCAGCGCTCTCTTTCTCCTAAAACACGAAGATGTGACTCCACTGACGCTTCAACACCCGAAAGAGGAGGACAACGCTGCAATGCTGGATGATTAATATTTCAAACTTTATTTACATGCTAGCAATCACAACATTGAAGTTGTTTGATCAAAGGTACCTGAGCAGAGCTTAAAATATGTGACAGTAAAACCCTTAAGACATGGTCTAATTTGTTTCCCCAGTTTATAACAGCAGGAACCAGTTCCTTGAGTGTTGTTTCCACCACCGCTCCAGATGGATCACAAGTCAATTGGAACATCATCTCTTCAACCTATCAAGGAATGAAATGAAGTGCTAGAGTAACGTTTTTTTTCCCTTTCTATACTTTAATTTCCTATAAGGTAACAATGCATCATATTATATGGCAAGGGAAAATGGTTCAAATCCCTAGACCATGTGTCACCAGCTTGCTCTAGAGCTTACATTGTAGGAAAATCTGTCAAGTCAATTCTTCTCCATGATTGCCTCGAAGCATATTTAGTGAGGCTGACCTTGAAATATTTGTCCATGTTTGGAAAGAGAGGAAGCAACAAAGCCAGATTATGAACAGCAGCCTCACGAACAACAGTTGCAGAATCCTCAATCAGTTGTTGCACAATAGACAAGATAAGAGAATCACGGATCTCAGGCCTGACAAATTCTGCTAGCTCTCCACATGATTGAGCAACTAGTAGCCTACGCTCCTCATACAAGTGATTTATCTGGAAGCATACAAAAAATGAATCTTCTTCAAGCCAAAAGAAATTGAATTTTGTCTATCAGTAGAGTAAGAGCTCTCCTTGAAATCAATCGTCAACTTACTTGTTCCCAACACTGAGGAAGCAACTCAGTTTCTGTTCTCATCTCCCCTACACTTTTAGCGAGCGCAACACATGCCTATAATAAGTGCATCAGATTCATTATGTCATACACCACATAGCAATCCAACAGTTATAAGAAAGAGCAAAAACATATCTTACATCCATTATTATGCGCCTCTGTTTGTCATCTGGACGTTTGATTAAATTAAATAACGTGTGAGTCAAGGAATCTCGAGTGCTACCATCTGGATGACGCTCGATTGCACAAATGATAAGCGGAAGAAGCTCCTGAAGGATCACCAATACAGTAAACATAAATCTTCATTACTAAAGTGGGATAAAGACATACATAAAGAACACAAAATTCAAACCTCGCGATGATTGATCAAAACATATGGGACAATTTTCGGCAAGGCATCAGCAAGGATTTGAATAGTTCCTAAACCCTGTCAAGTAACACTGAATTTCAGATCTGAAGCATAACAAAACTTCACGACACAAAGCAATGGTAGGTAAAATTGTTTTTATGCCAGTTAAAGAACTAAAATATTATTAAGAAAGAACCCCGATAAAGAGTAGGTACAACCTAAGCACTTTGCTCTAAGATAAAGGCAGCAGAATTGTAAAGCCAAAAAAATTAACAAGGTTGGCTCACTCTAACCTTAATCCCAACTATATGTTCAAAAATAACACTGTTAAATACTGATGTGAGTCTGACAGATTTTATTTTGACAAAATCAATTAGATTAAGAATTTGTATTAGGATTTGGTAGAGTTCTTCTCACAAGAGTGAGTAAAGCTTCAGAATTTGAAATAGAATCCACCCTTAGTAAACAGAAGTGGACAATGGTTAGATTATAGCGGACTAGAAATTTTAAAAAACCCTAATCTTTAGTTTGAAAGTTTAGGGTCCAATGTGTCTAAAGTGCTATATAGTTCGAAGGAGCAACATACAAAAAAAAAATTAAAACGTCACAAAAAACAGTACAATGGCTTGTCACCTTTTCAGAAGCAGCTTCACCTCCTATATCATCTGGCGTTAAATGTATCCTGCTACCTTCCTCACCATTTTGTTCAGAGATACTTCTTCTATTTTCATATCTGCTACTAAAATTTGAAGATATTAAAGCTTCTTGTGGAAGTTCTTCAGTTTTACTCGTGTCATCACCAAAAGTTTCAGCAGCCAATGATCGTGTATCTTCATCGTCTACAACTAGGACCGCTTCACTTGGATGAGAGATTACATTTTTATCTTCAAGTACCTCTACAACTCTCTCTTCTATCTGCACTGGTGTCTCAGAATTAATTGAATCTGCAGAATCAGGGACATTCATGTGTTTTGCCTTTAAACTCTTAATTTCCATCTGCAATAATTTTATTTCTTCCTTATAACTTTGCAAGGACTGGGATTCAACAGTATTAGGATTTGAATCAGCTAAACTCCTTCTAGAACGAGATCCCTCAATATGCATTTTCAAAGAAGTGATTTCGGCCCGACAATCATTGAGCTCCTTTCTTTGGTGCTCCGTGGATTGCTTTAAATCTTGAGCCTTAAAAGTTAGCAAATTTCGTTAGTATGAAAGTGAAACTGGCAGCAAGTATAAAGACACATTGTATTGAAGGAGAATTACCAGATTCTCTTTGTCTTTAAGCTCCTTCTGAACAGTTTCTAAGGACTTGGTTAATGCATTTATCTGACTGTCGGCGAAATCTTTGTTTTTAAGCCATGACTCTTTTTCATGATTCAGGCTCTCATTTTCTTTTAACAACGACTCATTTTCTCGCTGCATGGCAATTTTCTCCTGAATCATAAAAGAAAAAAACAATGCTGAGCAATTTATAATACTCAGAAAACCTGAACTTGAGCAGTAAAGCCCAGTAATTGTCAATCCCCTTAAACTTCAATCAAATTCATAAACATCAATTTAAAAAGCCTGTTCATATAGATTTCACAATCAGATGCAAATATTTGAAAAGATTTTCTATTATCCAAGAAAGCCAAACATTCATATCAGGAATGAAGAGACAGATATAGAATATTGTTAAGATGTAGCATACACTGGAGTTTCAGTGGACCATAAAGATATCTGGATCTGGATCCAAGGTTGTTTTACCCATTAAGGAATAACTACTTCAAAGTCAAAAGGATACCTTTTACCAGTAAAGTGTACCTTTCATTCACAAAAAACCCTTGAAAGGATACTTACATGCCATGTTTTGTAATCACAAAGGAAGAAGTCAATAGAAATGCTAGTTTATCCATTTATGTGTACATAAATTGATGAGGATTCGATGTTAAAAAGTACAAAGATTCATCGAGCAACACCTTGTAATATATAATAGTAAAAGAGCTGCAGTTATTCACAGATACTTCTTCAGGTAAAATATTTGGTTAACTAGTTGAATCAAATCCAAAAGTACTGAAATATATAATTTAATATCAAAAGTACTGAAATATATAATTTAAACATTAAAAGTCTTGATATGAGTCTTAATGACTAATAACATATAAACAATTAAATTAAACAGAAAATAAGGATATATGACACTTTCCTAATATTTGTGAATGAGAATATAAAAAGTTCCCAAAAAAAAAATACCTTTGAGCACATAAAATAAAAGATGAAAGCCAATATAGATGGTCGTTCCTAGGCCCAGTAGATAACTTAATATGACCTTGCTCGTAATAAGTTTTGTTGGAGCTTGTTCACCCTCCTCCTTCCGGCCAAACACACATCTGGGATTACTTCATATATTAACGTACATCCATGTTCCACACTATTGGAGCCTATTTTCTCTAAAAGTGACAGATTAGATACTTGTATTACATCTTAGGCATCCTGATCATGCTTCCTGTGTATAAGTATTACATGCTTAGACTACTAATTACTTTCTTTAAGCTGAGCATTAAGCATTAAAGTTAAATTCCTATTATTGTCTTATACTAGTGATTATACAGAGCCTACATACGTATTCAAGTAAAGCATAATATGTCACGCACCCGGTGCAACATGGTAAAAATAATCAACTGTACGACAGTGTTTCAGGAAGTACCTCAGCAGCCTCTGTAGTGGACGATAGATATTCATAATAGTAATGGCGCAAGGCATCTGGTACACACGCAGGTGAATTCTGCCAAACATCGAGGTTCTGGTCGGTAACCTGCAGGAAAATTAGTATAAAGGTCAAGCAATATGCTTGCGAAGTGACAACAGCACACATGATGGAATGAATTAGATGCTTTCCACCTCTTATATGACCATATCACGACAGAGAAATCACATAAAGGTGATTCTACACACACTACCATGGGGGAACACATATTGAGTTTATCATGGTCGAGAAAAAGGGAAAAGCAAAGGTTGAGGTGACATCTATGCGTGAGAAATGAGTCTTGCTGTATAATATTTGTATGTTCCTTATAAGTAGTAGATGGCACCCTATCTACCAAAATGGTCTAACATTCTGAAGTGCCACCAATTTTATTATAATTTTTGCATTTTAGAAAAGGCCTACCTAGTTTACCTTTACTGCCACCTCAGAAAGCTATGACTACTAATGAAGATACACGTAATGTTTTTTTAGAAAAACACACTGGTGTACAATCTTTATAGTTTTCAACTGGTGATGGCTATATCCTCTATTTTAGTTGGAAAACGAAATTGACAGCCAATACCAGTTGTAGCTATAAGGTAACTCATAGTTAGGAGTTCAGGATATTAATGGTAATTGAGGCACAGCCAAGTATAAAAATGAGAGGAAACCACAAACCAACTGAGCAAAATCTTACATACTTCTTCATAAAATGTCATTGCGGTAAGTCGATACCCTGCTATGAGCAGATATTCCTTTACAGCACAGTTAAGATCTCGGCGTTCACTATCCTTCAAAGGACCCAGATCAGAAAAGGAAGCATTTCTCTTCTTCCGTTGAAACTGTACTCCATCATTTACTGAACTATATGTCTTTGACTCTGTAAAAGCAACCCGAATTAGAGAATGCAAGGACTCGGATAAATAGAAAAGGAAGAGAAGGAAAATGACAGAGTGGCCAAAGTTTCAATGCTAATTTAGCTGGCCTATGATCTTATTATTGTTAGACCTACATCTGATTGGGAGATCATCTAGGAAACTTGGTTTCGTTGGTTTGAAAACCATATTCTGAAGCTACGAGAGGTAGCGCAAATGGTCAACGTGGATTTGGGGGTTTTGCTCCCCTCAGGTCGCGCACTCGAGCCAGAGGTCATGCTATCTTGTGGCCATCGGCCTAGGGATTTATCTCTCAATTTACTTGTAGTGGAGTTCTAGGAAACTCCAAACCGACCGCTTGTTCACCCCCGAGATTAGTCAGAGAACTACAGAAAACCGATGCTAATCCCAAAAAAATGTATTCTAAGAACCACAAGCACGAGTATAGTCACTATGTAAAGTATCTCATGATTCTCATCCACCAGAAGAAAGATTTCCAGAGTACCAATATTGAATAATGAAACAAGAAAACAATGTCACACAGATGAGTAGACTCACCAATCGGCTCATCTGAAGGGGCCTCCATCTTCTTCTGTAATTCAACTTTAAATCTGGAAATGTCTTCTCGAGCTAAACGGAGCTCATACTCGCTGATTGCCAATTTTTCCTCCATTGCTTCTTTCTCTTCCAGCAGCGTCTGAGGATCTGCAACTGCTTTCCGAAAATGAAAGAAGATCCCATAAGTCTTGGAACAAGTTCAACCTTCATACACGCTTATATTCAAGAGGCTGAAGAATTCAAAAGAGTAATTGTTTGAAAAGAATTGAGGCTTCTGAATTATCCTCTAGTCCTATAAGAATGAAGTAGCTAATAAGAAATCAATGGTACAGGAGCAAATGCATGAGTTTAATTACTGAATGAGCAAATCTACCATCCTTCATGTAAAAAAAAGTGACGTTACTTAAATATATTCATTCAATATAGAGAAATTGCAGGGGACAACCAAGAGGAAAGACTAAAGAGATACAATGAGAAGAAATGTAGAACCAAGAGAGTGAGAAACAAAAAAAAACAGTGAACCTCGAAGAGAGTTAAAGCGTGAGATCTGATCAGGAGGAAATTGAGAGGAATTGGAGAAGAAGTCCTTAAGACGAATAGCCTGTGCATCACGACCATCATCTAGAAGCTCGTGAAGCAGCTCAAATGCTGTAAGCAAATAGTTCTCTTCCAGTAAAAAGTTAACCACACAATTGCACAACGACGACCTCTCTACGTCCATCGAATTCGTCCACTCCAATACCAAACTCAACCGTGATCCCTAATACAATTTTCTCCGCAACGCCATTGAAGAAGAAGAACCAGCTGCTCTGTCAGATCTCGCTCTGCCTCTGCGTAGACGTGTAATGTAATGTAGTAGCAAAAAACAAATTGTCACAGAGGGTCGTTCGTGAAGGGTATGATGGACATCAAGCTATTTGGTTTCTCGGGAACTGTAGGATTCACTGGATAAGTGGTTAAAATTGCTAACCGTTAGATTGTTTTGACTCTACACTGACCGTCCATTCACATCCCTGAAATCTAAGTAGTAGTACCAAACGGTCACGATGGCATGATCTATCCAAGTGCACCAATGCACCACCGCACCGCCAACCGAGTCAATGTTTGTTGACCTTGAATATTTTAACGTGTAATTACCTGTTTTATTTTATTTTTACTTTTTCTTTGATATTTTTTTTCAAATTCTTACTTTTTTCTTCTCCTACTGTTTTTCGTTTTGGATTTCTCTAATAAATAAAATACATATGTCACTTTTAATTACTTGATTTGGATTATAAATTCTACATTTTGTAAGATTCGAAACAATATAGATTGTGTGATCTTAAAAGTATTCGAAAATAAAATATTTTTCGTTTTAAAAATTTATATGAGACTCATCATATTACTAGTAATATTCTCGTGCGTTGCACAGATTATGCAAATTACAATAGATAATAATGGAGCAATTGAAAATCAATTAACGTGACATTAAAATCAATAAGAAAAAATAAAATATTAATCAACAATTACAGAGAATACTATTGAGAAATTTAGAGTGCTCTTGTGATGAATAATACATGATCCTGAAGTTTCATAAATTTTGAGAGAATTAGGTTCAACTTAGCTTCTCTTTGTTTCCTGATGCTGCTAACTTTATTTGGTCTAGTCATTTTATACTTTATGCTATATGTATCATAAATTACATCAAAGTTTCTAAGTTTAAATGAAAAATTATTTATTTCCATTTTGGATTATACGGTTTAGCTTCACAAATATTATAATATTTTTTAAGCTATATAGATTTTTTATTTGTTGGTTATACATTGTAAGTTTATAATATAATTAAACATACATATATAAAACTTGCATAAAAAATTGCTAAATATAATAGATTAATATAAATGTAAGTCCAGCATTTTTGCAATTGTACAATATTGAAGTCTATATATAAAAAAATTATCATCTACATGAAATATCATTTTAATCATTTAAATTTAACAAGTAATTATGCTAATATAAATTAAAAATAATTAGCCAAGAAAACTAATTAGCGCATTAATATAATATAGTAATATAGTAATATATGTATATATAATATTAATTAGTGGCACTTAGATGTTTAAAGAAAGGGTTTGACATTTTGCATTAAGATGAGTATGACACTTAGACATATTTTAAGTGTTCATATCCAATTTTACATACATATATAAGATTTAAAATTTAAATTTTTATATATTTTTAATCCAATTAAAAATGGGATATTCAAAATACAAATCTATATATTTGTTGAATTTAATGTGTAAAGTCAAAATTACCTCTTTTAAATCATCACTCAAACCAATAATTTATTAATTGAATGGCATTATAGTAAATTTACTAATCCAACATAATTCAAATTTATAATAAATATAATATTACAAATCTTAAATTTAAATCTTCAATCTAAATCATAAATCTAAATCTTTAATTCAAATCTTCAATCCAAATTCTCAATTCAAAAATTTAGTAAACGTATCCTTAGAAATGCTATCTAATCATAAATTGTTTTTCAATTTAATCTCTAATATTTTTTATTTAAAATTAAATTTAAGATCTCTTGGAGAAATATTGTTACTACTAGGAAGTAATACAAAGATACAAGCAAGCCTTAAAATAAAGAAACCAAAACAAGGGTCAGATCTGATTCATCTAGTAGATCGGCAAAATAAAAAGTGAAAAAAGATTAATGTAAAAACAGTTAGTCAAATCTAAACGAAGGAAGCTTTCTTCCACAGATGAGCAGAGTTAGACAAAGAAAATATTTGTTTTCTCACTTTCAAAAGAGAAAACATAGGTGACTGTTGGAGAGAAAAATAAGAAAAAGAAAGATCAAAGAAATATTGAAAAGTGAATGAAAGTGTGTGATGTGAAATAGAGTGAGAATTTATTCCACATTGGAAGCTCGGGGATAGAATGTTGGGTTTATAAACGCAACATTCATGCAATCCCAAGGGGCACCCCACATTTTGTGGAGAAGAGAGGACTTAGATGGTACATGGTCCTCCTTTCGCGCGCGCGCCGCCGCAGCCTGCCGGCTCGGTACGGTCAAAAGATTTATTTTTGGATAATTTTTTTTTGATTCATTTGGAGAGGAAGAACATATCTCCAAATAGAATCTGTAATTATCTGCAGAAGATAATGAAAATATCTCCAAATAGAATCTATAATTATCTGCAGAAGATAATTAAAATCTCTCTATTATCCTACAATATCATCAAAAATCTGATTCTAGTTGTTTATCTACGCGTTTGGCTTGCTCTCCAAGATAATTAAAATATCTCTATATTAGAATAGGGCATCATTAGCTTCATTTTTTAAGAGACAAACACGAACACAAAAAAGGTCTTGTATATTGAGAGAAATACAAAAGGAGTTATGTGAGGGTCAGAGTGATCAGTTGCTGTACTCTGACTTAGATCGTTGTATCTTGCAAAGACGATTCGTCGTAGTCTCCAAGTACCCTGTGGAGGACGATTATTGTTTTTAGGACATTGCTTTCGAGCAATCCTCGATCTACATCGTATTTTCAATTCTAATTTTGCTGTAATCATTTTTCGTTTTATTTGTTTATTAGATCAAATAAATTTTACTGTAATCGTTTTTGTTGCAATTACGTTGTAATCATTCCTTATTTCTTTGTAATCATTGGTTAATGAAAGCATCTTGTTCAATCTCTACCCACAACAGTGACAACTGATGAGCTGATTTGGTACGGTGGTCAATCGACTCATACTGTGAGATCATGGATTCAAGGCATGTTATTCTTATTCCTGGGAGATCTCGTTGTTGGTTAGTCTGTAACTTCTGTTGAGCAATATCATTGTATGTTATACAACCTAGACTATAATTTTACAGCAATTCATGAGGCTTTGCGCTTGCCCCAACGAATATGATGCCCATTTGTTAGGGAGTCTCGCATATCAGAACAAGGGCCATTTGGTTAGTTTTACTCTTTCCATTTGGTTAGTTTTACTCTTTCCTTTCTATGCACTTGACTGGGTTTTCTTCAAATAAAAGGTTTCTAAAACGCAGAAAAATTAAAAAGACGGAAAGAACACAAGGAGAAAAACGATTCAGATAAACGCATTCTCAGATAGACATACATTAGATTACGACAACGTAGCCATATTGATTCTTGAAATCTAAATTCCACTATAGATGATTATATATAACCTTTTATATGAGAGATAATTATGAATCTCTTCTTTCTTTGTTTGTGTTTCTCTCTGAGTCTTTTTCTCATCCATGAAAAGCACCCACCTTCACTCCATATTTGCTCATTTCCTCTGTTTCTATCTTCCTTTTCCCTTTCTTTTCCCTTCTCTTCCTCCATTGTTTCCTTCACTACCACCTGCACTCAGATTAGACACTGATCAGCAATTTATACATGAACAAGGCTTCTCAACTTAGTAGGTTTGTTTGACTGATGTGGGATACTTAACATAGTAATGCTTCAACATGGTTATGAAATGTAAGCACAGAGATGATGATTCTTGCCATAGATATTCATTTGACCAAACTTTCATATAAAGAGCACACATTACCAAAGAGGAAGAGAGAACTAAAGCAGTGAACTAACATTTCGTAGAGGACCCAACAAAATATAATAAGGCTGAAGCATTTTCTTTTGTGTAAAAACAAATTTGAAAGAATTTTGAAGATGGGGTTCCACAAAAATCCGAACAAACTTTTTGTTTTGGTAAGCAGAGAACAGAGAAGGTAATCACACAAAATATGATCTTTATCAGAACTCTTAAGATCCCATCTTGAAAATCATAGCATTAATGAAGAAATTTTCTCAAGTTTCCTAAACATATGTACATTAAAAGGACATATCCTAAACCTGTAATTAGAATAATATGGCACTGAATTCTTGGCATAATT
This sequence comes from Datisca glomerata, assembly GCA_003255025.1. Taxonomy (NCBI): domain Eukaryota; kingdom Viridiplantae; phylum Streptophyta; class Magnoliopsida; order Cucurbitales; family Datiscaceae; genus Datisca; species Datisca glomerata. The sequence goes on along the minus strand of QANY01001402.1, from coordinate 46,696 downwards.
CAATTTAAACGCCCTTTCTTGATAATGAAATTGAAAGTTCATTATCCATTTTATGTCTCAGCAGATCAAATGAGGCATACTCTAGTTAATACTGTGACTTTTTTGTTTGAAAGTGAAAGTGAAGTTCTTTGGAAAACTTTCAAAATTATCAAAAGAAAGCTTACCTCTTTCTCAGATTTGATCATTGAATTAGAATTAGGTGAATCACTGCCTTCTTGTCCACATCGCTTTATCGATCTTTCAGTAATGGGAGGTGTTGAAGCAGGACTAGGACTCCTTGAACTAAATTCAAGTGGTGTGCTTTGAGTTCCCACATCCTTTGTCATTCCCTCCATTTCCGTTTCTACAATTCATATCACAAATACTTGTCACTGCCTTCTTCCGTTGATATCATTCCAAAATGCAGTGTTGAAAAAAAGAAAAAAAAAATCGGTACTAATAGCGAACTTTATGCAACTTGAGGCTTAATTGCGAAACTTCTAAAATGCAGGGATTAAATTAGCCATTGTGTATGAACGTCACAGCAAAACAGTCAAAATGCATGGGTGTTCTAGCAATTTTAACTAAATTAATCAGCTCAAATTAATTTCCTAATTTTATTTAAACCACATATAATAGAAAGAAGAAGAGAAAACGTGTACCTGGAACTGAAGATTGATGAATTGTATCTTCTTCTATAATGAAAGAAGGTTTTGGTTGGACATATCTGTAATGGGTGGAGTAAATAAGAGCAGACATAGGGATTCTATTTGTTAAGCTATGAAATGACCTTCCACTAAGACTACGAGTTTTTGCAGACAAACACTCCACAGGAACCTCCCCTGAAAGAGGATTGCATATATATTTCTCAGCTTCAGTCCACTTTGAATTCAAAGCAAACCCATCTGGAGACAAGCATCCCCAACTGTCATAGCCTGCCTTTGCTTGTAATGCTGCACAAATTAAAAAAAAATTATGAACATTAACTTATCCACAGTGACAATTTGACAAACATGTTGTGATCAGTTTCACTAAATTTTTTTAAAACCATTCTGGAATGGCTAACAAAATCTTGCCTTTGAGAGCTGTAGTAAATGAATAAGTTGATGGGTCAATTTCATCTGTGAAAAGAAGAGAAAATATGGTAAAATTTCAGACAAACGATGAATGGAAGTACAGAGTTTCGGGAGAGGGGGTTACCAGTTAAGGGGTAACCAGGAGAGGAAGCAGTGCTAGAGATGGTAATGTTTGATCTAAAAGACATCGTTTCTTCTCTAAAGCTTCTGATGTAAGACCCTGAAAACCTTCTGGAACGTATGTTTTCCTGGCTGAGCCTTCCCTTTATGACCCATTCTCTTAAATTCAAGTCTGGTTCTTCTCTTCCTTGTAAGCTACAAGGAGATTGCTCCATTCTAGAGACAGAGAGAGGAAAAGCAGATGAACAAAGAGTGGGAATTCGAAGGATTTTTAAAGGATTTCACATTATGTTCTACAGTTCTACTTCAATTGTTTTTCTTCTTGTTTTCCCCTTAAAATGTAGACTATATATTATATGCAATACATTTGGTAGAAAAACTTGGGAATCTAAAAAGTAGATTTCCTATTTCTCATTGCCATGTCAATCGGAATGCATCATAAAAAAATAATGCATTTTTTATCTATTGTACTCATTCTTATATTATATTCTACTAATTAAATCCTGTTGTACGGATTAATATATATTATTTAAATGCATTTAATATGAAGAAAAGATAATTAGCTTGAAATTTAGATATAAAATTGTGATTATTATATTCAAAAGTCCATGTTTACTTAGTGTATGTCATTTATTGGTAATTTATAATTCATAATTAATATGTTGCATATAATTTATATACGTTCTTGAAGTTCATTGTATTAAATTCTCACATATATCAAAATAGATGAATGTATTCAATCAAAATATATTTTTGTCCACATTCTAAGATAGCATAATGTTTAAGCTTTAGCTACAATCACATAAATTGATAGATTGTTAAAATGACCAACTATTATAATTTATTCTACGCATTTCAAAAGAAAAAATAAAATAGTAACCATGTTCTTTTATATTATACAACTACAGCTATTGGAAAATAAGAAAAAGAACTAAATTTAACTAATTAAACAAATAATATGAGTCATTTTTATATTGAATATGTAAATTTATGGTAAGCGTTAGTTAATTAAAATGTATTATTTGTATAAAAAATCACATATTTTTTAACTCAAGATCTACAATCTTCTTGTAATTAGCATTGCTACCTACACAATTTGTATCATTAATATTTTTTGGTTTGCTCAAACACGGGCTTTCGAAGGCTGTTGCTTTATTTGAAGGGACTTTCAACTTGTGGAGAATGAAGATTGATAAATTTAACCAATTGCTTGTTGTTTCACCAAGGGTCGCCAATTAATTTGGTTTTGTGTTTCTAGTGGTGAATCTTATTTTCACTCATGATAGTGTTTTCTTTGGGTTTCTTAAAAAAGGGGAAAAAAGAAATGAGAACCGGTAGATCAAATTCATGAATTTTAGCATTAATCTTACATGCTCAGGAAGAAAACAATTAAGTACTTAAAAGATAAAAGATGAATTTTCAGCTAAGCCATTTAATATGATACATAACCATGACAAATTATTGCGAGATAAAGTTAACATCATAATAATAATAAATTCTGTTTAAAATTTTAACTTAAATAGCTTGAGATTCGTAATGTTCCTTACTACTTGATTTGATTCTTCCTCTCGTTTTGTCCTCTTTCAAAATCATTTGTAATGATAGACAAACATACTAATATGCCGTAAAAAGTTACCCCTTTCTTAAGGCAGTGAGTTATCAATGATCTTGTATTCTTTTCACCTTTCCTTACAAAAAAATGACTCGGTATGTTTATGCAAAATATAAAAGAAAATGAAGATTAAACGAGAAGCGTAGAATTAATTAAGCGGTTATGAAAAGTAGACTAATCAGACAAAAGTGTACGGCTTTCCAACATGGCAATCTAAGGAAATCAATCAAGCCCATTAGATCAACCGATGGTTGTGAATAGAAGCATCAGAGAGAATATTCTCTGAAAATATCCATCGATCCCCCAAAACTTGCAATAGAATATGAAGATTTATTATTATTTAATTATCACATTCATGTATAAATCAACCATGGTTGTGAATATGAGCATCAAAGAGAATATTCTCTAAAAATATCCATCGATCCCCCAAAACTTGCAATAGAATATGGAGATTTATTATTATTTAATTATCACATTTATGTATAAATAGAGGCATATGTAACAAGACACAGACCTACGAAACACTGAGACCAATACAACGATGTACGATCCAAAATACAAGTGAATATCAATAGTTTTCCCGTGGTTTTCTTCTCTTTAAGGATTTTTCACGTAAAATATTGTGTATTTACTCTCTCACTCCCTCTCTAAATAATAGTCTTTATTATTTATTCGTATAAGGTTTTTCATACAAAAAAACCCTTACATTTTGGTGTTTTTCATTAAAGTGAGAGAAAAACTTGAGAAATCTCTTTCAAAATACTCAAAACCAAATCAAACGCCCATCAACAGTGGAAACGAAAGCAAAAAAAGAAATGACAACGGGTTGGAAGCAAAAACAGAAACGACTACGAGTTGGAAGCAGAAATGGAAACCGGAATCGGAAACGGCTATGAGTATGGAAAACAAAAAATGGAAAATCTGTCCCTTGTATATTCGATTAACATTAATATTAGTGTATTTCATTTATGCCATTATATATTTTTTATATGTCATTATTACGGAAAATGGGTACTGCAAAAAACTAAGGTAACGACAATGAAATGGAAAACGGAAATGACTATGAGTACCACAACCATTACAGAAACGGAAAACGGGTACGACATCGACTACCGAAACAACTATAAGTACAACAACCAATTACGGAAAGGAAAATGGAAACGGAAAATGTTGGAAGATAATTACATGGGAAATATTATATTATCAGAAAAATATGGAAGTCTACTATTTGTAGAATTTTACGGAAATCAATTCGGATCTCTCAGTCAAAAGTTATGATAGTTTTCATTGGTAGTGTTCAGGAAAATAAACATATTCATGCCTTTTAGATTTAATTTTTAAACTGTAACAATTTAGATAGTAATAAATGGAAAATTATATACCTTTAAAAATGTATGGATATCTACCTCTTGAAGAATTTTGCAGAACATGATTTAGAACTCCCAAACAAAAGTTATGATAATTTTCAAAAAAGTTGTTCAGATAAGTAGATTATGCAAAATGGTCAACTTTGAAAATTAAGCTGTACCAGCTAGAAGTGAATCACATGACAAATCTTATATCATCAAAAAGATTTTGAAGTCTTCTTTTTGGAGAATTTTAAAGAATTTAATTTGGAGGTTTCGATAAAAAGTTATGAATTTTTAGAACTCGATTTGGAGTTCCTAATCAAAGGTTATGGTAATTTACATGAAGAGTATTCATGAAAGGAGATTATGTGGAACAATCAACTTCAAAAATTAAACCATATTAACTGGGAACCAATTACATGGTGAATTATATATCATTAGAAGAATATGAAAATCAATTTCTTGAAGAATTTCATAGAATTCAATTTGGAAACCAAAACTTATGGAATGATAATGTGCAAACTATTTATAAGACAAATACTTTGTGTCAACTCTCTCTCTCCTTCAACAACAAGAGAAATCAAGGCATGAGTCCTTGAGAGCAGGAAATTCATAAGTCGTGTTCTCTAAAGGAACTAAGGGCATAAGTCATTGGGAGGGGCAGTTCATAAGTCCTACTCTCATAAGCAGTTAAGATGCGTGAGTCCTTGAAAGGGACGGTTCATAAGTCCTACTCTCAGGAGCAATTAAGTCGCGTAATTCCTTGAGAGGGGTAATTTTTAAGTCCTACTTTCAAAAGAAACTAAGGGCGTGAGTCCTAGGACGTGCGTGGGCACGTAGAATATTATAAGACACATTTTCTATTTTTAGATGTACTTAATAGATGAGATCTAAAAAATTTCTGAGAAGGATTTTAGTGAGACGATTCTCTAAAAGAATGCGATAATTATTCTTTCAGAGTTTTGATTAAGTATTAATCATAGAGAAAATCACTCTGACACCAATTATATTCTCAATTTGATTTGTTTGATGAACAAACGATCGCATTCATCAACTGAGGCCATTAGAATAATATACGTATACTTTCTAGATAATGTCCTATCAGATTTTTTATGGATAAATTGAAATAATATTTAATTATAAAATCATCAACTGCAGTGAGACCCACTGCAACTGTGCATAATTGCAGTGCCACGAGGCACTGTGGTATGTCGTGAGGTAGCACAGTGCCTCACGACAACACTGCAATGTCGTGTGACACTACAATGTGCAGGCCCAACATTGTAGTGTCACGTGACACTACAATAGTCCAGGTCTCGTACACAACATGACATACATTAGACTTCCAACTACTGAAGCATAGGGAACATGTCTCATATCCTCTTCCTCCTAGGGTGTCTTAGAACATTATTCCTTGGAGAGGATAATTTCATGTATGGTTGGTAGTTGACCTTTTTTGAAATTCTCCATAGAGAATCTCTCTAGCACCTTATCAATATAAGATGCATGAGAAAGGGCCAAGAGCTTGTTCTTTTTATCCCTTAGGATTTGGATGCCAAGAACATAGTTCGCTTCTCCCAAATATTTCATTTGAAATTTCTTAGCTAACCACTTTTTTACCTTTGATAGAGTTTTGCATCATTTCCAATTAGTAGTATATCATCAACATAAAGAACTAAGAAAACCATTATCTTATCTTTGATGTATTTATAAACACGGGCTTCATCAACATTTTGCTTGAAATCTATAGGACTTATAATCTCATTAAATGTAAGATTCCAAGATCTAGATGTTTTCTTTAATCCATAAATGGATTTAAGCAACTATCATACTTTCTAATCTTGCCCCTTTTATACGAACCCTTCTGGTTGCATCATATAGATACTTTCTTCAAGAGAGTCATTCAGAAAAGTTGTATTGACGTCCATATGTCATATCTTATAGCCAAAACTAGCGGCTATGGACAAAAGGATGCGAATGAATTTTAGCATGGCCACAAGAGAATGTCTCTTCATAATCGACTCATTCTCTTTGTGTATAGCCCTTGGCTACTAACCGTTCCTTGAAAGTCTCTACTTTCCCATCTACACATATTTTATTTTTAAAGATCCATTTACATCTAATGGGCCTGACATCTTTAGGTGGATCTATAAGTTTCTAAACAGAATTGGAATACATAGATTCTATTTCCTAGTTCATGCCATCTTGCCATTTCACCTTTTCAGGATCATCCATTGGTTCTTTATAAGATAATGGATCGTTATTATCAATTTCTGACACTAGGACATGTGCCTCTAGTTCGTAGTGAACTGGTTGTCTCACAACCCTCCAACTACAACGTTGTACCGGGGTTTCCTTTGCAGGAACTGTGGTTTCTCTAGGTTGTCGTTTACCAGTAGAAATTGAAGGTGGTCTGATTTCATCAGTCGTTAATTCTTCGAGAACTACTTTACTTCAAGGTTTGTAGTTTTTGATATAGTCGTGTTCAAGGAAGGTGGCATTTGTCGATACAAACACCTTTTGATCATTGTGACTATAAAAGTACCCATCTCTAGTCTTTGGACCATAGCCAACGAATATACATACTTCATACCTTGAGTCTAACGTTCCAGTCTTGGATCTAAGAATGTGAGCTGGACACCCCCATAGACAAAAATGACGCAAACTGGGTTTGGAGTCGTTCCATAACTCTAAAGGTGTTTTGCTTACAGACTTATAAGGCACTACATGCAACATGTATGTAGCCATGTGTAATGAATATCCCCAAAATGTAAGTGGTAGTGATAGATAGCTTAACATCGACCTAACCATATCTAATAAGGTATACTTTCTCCTTTTTGAAACACCATTTTACTATGGTGTTCCATGTGCTGTGAGTTAAGATAAGATTCCATACCCCAACAAGTAATCCTTGAATTCTAAATCTAAGTATTCACCATATCGATCTAATCGAAGAGTTTCCTATGGTAGTCCCGCTGCGGCCTCTGTATGGGGTGTTAACTCTCGGAGGACTGCCAAACTGTTGGGGTCGTTGCTCCGTATGTTGTTCCCCCGGTGTGAAACCATTTTCAATGATTTACCTAATTGTTTTTCAGCTTCAGATTTGAAGTCTTTAAACTTTCCAAAAGTTTCAGACTTTTTTGCATTAGGTAAGTATAACCATATCTTGAGTAATCATCAATAAATGTGATGAAATACTCATACTCACATCTAGCTTGTAGATTGATTGATCCACAGACATCATTATGCACTAGCTCAAGTGGTTCGTTGACTCTTTGGCCTTTTCAAAGAAATTTTTCTTGGTCATTTTACCCTCTAGACAGGATTCACAAACAGAAAGAGTTCTAACTTTTAGTTCTCTCGAAGCACCTTGTTTTGTTAACCTATTTAACCTATCTAGATTAATACGTCCTAACCTAAGATGTCAAAGATATGTGTTATCATTATCATGAGAAACTATTTGTCATTTGTTATTTTTAGGTTCTACTTTAAATAATTTAGAATTATTTAATGCACGTTCAGTCGATTTAAGCATATACAGTCTATTTATAACTTTAGCATGATAAATATGGAATCCATTCTTAGAAATAATAAACCTATTAATAAAAGAAACTTCGAATAATTGTTCTTACAAAAATGAAAGAGAAATCAAATTTCTCAAAAACCGAGGAATATAATAAACATTGTTCAAAACTAAATAATTATATCCAAAAAGTAAACAAACTGTTCATAATGTTTTAGCTGACATGAGCGCACCACTGTCAACTCTCAAAACGACCTCGTCATTAACCAGCTCCCTTAATGAATCAAGCATTTGTAAAGAAGAACATACATGGTTAGTGGCTTCCGAATCAAGTACACATGATGACAAATCATATTCCACTAAGAAAACTTCAAGTATAAGTAAATCATATTTACCTTTCTTTTTCAGCTTGGAGAGATACTTGTTACAGTTTCTCTTCTAATGACCTTCAACCCCACAATGAAAACATTTTCCTTTGAGCTTGTTGTCATTCTTGTTCTTCTTGACTTTCGGTGATGTCTTGGCTTTCTTTCTTCTTTTATTCTTACTCTTGTCCTTACCATTGTTCTTATTCCTTTAATTGTTCTTAACAATATTGGAATAATGATTTTGCTCAACAATATTTGTCTCGCCTTGTTTGGTCATTCTAAGGTTGAGTGACTCAAAAGTCTACAGTTCATTCAACAATTGAGTTATGTTGAATTATAACTTGTTCATAACATAGTTGGTCGTGAACACAGAAAAACTGGTGTGAGCGACTTAAGTATAATGCTAACTTGAGATCCAGCCATCAATGGTTGCCCCATGTACTTCTGCCTCATGGATTATGTTGATCATGCTCAAAATATGTTCTCGCACAGAAGTACCCTCTTCTCATCTTAGTCGTCATATAGCCCCTAGTGGCCTCATGACAACTAAGGGTATTCAACGGCCATTCTGGTCAGATTTTTAGAGGAAAACAAGATCAGATAAAAAATCATTGTCCTCCTATATGGAGGACCAAACCGACCATAAATCTGGAAAAAAATCTAGACTGACCAAGTATGGCTTAATGGTCTAAATACTTGTTTTAGAATAGATATATTATTTAACAATAAAGACCGTCACACAAACACCCACACAATCAGACCACGAGAACAATCAGATAATTCTAAAAAAACCAACAAAACAATCCTGGAAAACCAGACAATTCATAGCAACGAAACCATGACAACGAAAAAGAACAATCAAAACAAAACCACAGCAACAAAAAACAACAATCTGAAAAAAACCACGACAACAACAAAACATAAGAACCCACATCAAAGTAGCGTGAACCCACGATGAACGAACGATCCAGCGAAAACCAATGGCAAACCACGAGACCCACGACAAACCATGAGACCTAATTTCCTAATAGCCTCATAAAGAAACCAGACGATAGAGCACCGACGATGAGAAGAAACCCAAAGCACAAGTCTACAACAAGACAACCTCACAAATGGATGGAAAACCCAAAAGAATCCTCGATCTTACCTGGACGAAGAAGGAGGCATCGTGAGAGGGAGAGGGAAATGAGGCGTCATGAGCTGAGGGAGAGGGAGAAGGAGGAGTCGTTCTTACCTGAGTCGAGAGGGAGAGGGACTGACTACTGAGGGAAAGGGACTGACTACTGAGGGAAAGGGACTGACTACTGAGTGAGAGGGAGAGGTGAGATTTTAACTTAAAACCCCATATATAAATATAATATACGGTCGAACCGGTCATATCAGTCTAGAATTAATAGAAATTTTGGTCCAGACTAAAATTTCGGTCCTCTCTAAAAGGAGGACCTAACCGACCATTAATAAGAAAAAAATCATACAGACCGATCAACTTTGGTTCGCACTGGTTCAAATTAAACGGTCTAGACATTTTTTGAACACCTCTATAGAGATTCCATAATTTCATAGGCAGACGACATGCTTTTATGCTTGGTTCTCAGAACATCATTCATGTTCACAACAATGTAGCACATCGTCTTCTTATTTGATGATCCAAGCATCATATTTGTCTCTAACATTCTTAGGAGCATTACCAGCGGGCTACTCAGGACATTCTTCAGTAAAAAAAATGATGTTATGGTTCTCACAAATCAAAATTAAATTCAAATTTGATTTCCAACGTATGAAATTATCACCATTCAATTTCTCAAGAGCGAGTAAAGCAGTAACAAGATTAAGTATAATTGATAAATATCTTTGAATTTGAAAAGTAAATGTGATGCATGAATGCAACATAGTAAACAAAAAAAAGTAACAATTACTTATCACGATAAAACAACCCAACGATTAATGTGCTGCATTAGGGTCAATCAGATTAACGTCAGACTATCTATGAGACATTATCATGTTTATTAATTAAAACTTAAATTATCTCATATTTTTTCTTTTAACAATAAGATATCACTTGTTCGGTGAAGTCACAAATATCCACATGAAAGTTTAATTGAGACTTTGTGAGTGTAACTCATCATTTTAGATTCCGTGACTTCATATAGAATATGCCACCTTAGGGTCGGTGAAAAATAAACTACATCACTTCATTCTATCTTCTTAAGAAGTCCAACCTTGATACTGGTACAACTCAAAACCTTCGTTAGGGGGATGAAAACAAAGTCATCTCGAGACCCTTACTGCACCTCGTAGTGTTGTACTAATGATGAAGACCATATGTTACATTGACATGTCAACCTTCTTCTACTCATTATTTTAGGATTATGTATTTGTATTTTAACTAATCAATTAATTCCAAATTAATAATTGGTTAAAATAATAACCTTATAAAAATTTAATAATCAATTATGTCAATCTCATTGGTCTAAGTTCATTTTAACCTTCTAAAGCGCCTAAGGTCATAATTAGGTGAACTTATATTAACTAATTAATTATATTTATCAAACTTTAATAAAACTCTTTTACTAAAGACGATTATTCTAAATGTTACTATAGCACTTAGTGTGGTGTGATTACCAAGTTTCAACTAATTAAAACTTAACAGTTTATATGCAATTGATTCATAAAATAATACATATAAACATATTAGGACAAATGAAAGTGTGTGGGATTTTCATGTATAGCATGTGATCGGCTAATGCATGGATATGTTATCAAGCATAAAATCAAATAATTATTTAACAATTATAAAATAATAATGAACCGAGTGACTATTGTGTATTTCTAAATTACAACCCTTGAAATAAAGAAATAATATTACAAAGTGGTTTTCAAGAGTATATATTTCTCAAAAATTGTCTTCTGCTCCTGATAATCATCTTCATAATCTTCAAATTTTGAACAAAATCCTATTTAATTAGGAAAAATTATTTTTCCTAATTAAAATTATTATTTATAATTATTCTTTTAAAAATAGTTGACTTTGACTTAGTCAAATAAATAATTTTTTTTATTTGGTCAAAATTGGGTCAAACTCAATCAACCTATTAATTTTTAATTTTCATAAAATGAAAAATGAAAAATTAATTTTAAAATTACATTAATTTCAAAATTTAAAAGGATAATTGATAGATTTAGGGTTATCATAAACTCTACAGTGATAAAGTTGGTTGGTATCAGAGTTTGTATGAAACTTCTCAAAATGTGACAATAGTTGTCACCGACCACCAACACCGTCGGTATCCGCCGCTAGCCGCCGACCACTGCCGACACCAATTTTTTGGTGACGTCACCAGAATAGTAAATTTTGGTGACATTGCCGATCAACTTTAATCGACGGCGCCCGCACCGGAAATCCAATTTCTGGTGCCGGCGCTAGAATTTTATAAGAATTCTTATTTCTTTTCATTTTCTTTCGTCGTTCATCTTATGTGTTCTTCGTCTTCTTACAATCGGAATAATTTCAATAAATATTCAAAATAAAATTATAAAAGTTCCTACGCCCTAAAACGACTTACATAAGATCTAAGAAAAAATTAAGAGAACAAAGTCTATCCTAACAATCACCATATAATTAACGATCCATTATTTTTTATACATTAAAAAAACATAACTATCCATTCATTCATGTATACATATTATATGAATAATGCAAGAAAACATACACATTATTTAACATATAAATATATAAAGACCGCTTTGATACCATTTGTTGGTTGTTACGAGCGTGCGCGACGGAAGCGTGTGGCTCAAGGCCATTTAAAAATAAACTTTTAATAAAGATAAAATCGTTTCATAAAACAAAACTTACGTAATGCCACGATAACCAAATAAAAAACTTTTTATTAAAAACTTTTTTTCAATCACTCATGATCCGTTATATATTTATACATTAAATCTACAACATACAAGGCTAGGAATCATATACCTCTTGTAGTCTAGCTATATCAAGCGTCCTTGCAAAACTGATCGATCATCCGTCCCACGAAACTATTCTATTTATCAGTAGACTCTGAGATCCACATCAAGATCTTCCAAGTCAATCTTCAATGCACTAGGACGTGTGTGGGTACACAAAATATTACAAGACACTTTTTTGTCTCTAGATGTACTCAACACATGGGATCTAGAGATTTTTTAAGAATGACTTTAGTGAGATGATTTTCTAAAAGAACGTGATAATTATTCTTTTAGAGTTTTGATCAACTATTAATCACAGAGAAAAATCACTTTAACACCAACAGTGTTCTCAATTCAATTCTTTGATGAACTAATGATCTCATTCATCAACTGAGGTCAATAGAATAATATCTATATATTTTTTAGATAATGTCGTATAAGATTTTTCAGGGATAAACTGAAATAATATTTATTTATAAAATTACCAATTATAGTGAGACCCACTGCAACTGTGCACAAGTGTAGAGGCACTGCGCCTCACGGCACCACTGCAGTATCGTGTGGCACTACAGTGTTCTACCCCCACTACTGTAGTGCCACGTGGCACTATAGTAGTCCATATCAATCTCTGATACCTAATCAGTGATTGACATATGACTATTATTGCGAATTAAATATTTATTTTAATCAGATAAATATCTAGATATCAGTTAATTCAAAATTAACATATCTGATTAGTTCTATCAACTACTTATCTGTTATTTCACAAATAATAAATTTAGTTGATTTAAATTATTATCTAATTTCACAAATTACATATTCCGTTTCACTTATCGATAATTAAAAAAATAATCGATAATTATTTTTACATATATAATTTCTGAAATATATATAATTTCCAATATATATATATATATATATATATATAATTCAATTAATTAATTTTTAATTAATTGATCATACATAATTATCTCATAATTATATACTTGCCCGAGAATAAAAATTCCTCTTACAAGCAGTCATTTTCTAATGTTCTGAAATATTCATTCCCTAGATTACATAGTACAAAGGTGACTTGTGGACATGGACCTATAATCCTAAGCTTCAGTAAACTAGATTATTAAATAAACTCTTTAGTTTAATTATCTATTAATTTCATTATTTCTCCACTATAGATATGGAATTAAACTCTTAGTGATTATAGAATGTATTGACAGAGTATTCTCATGTAGTCCATTGATAATCATTTCATGTAGTTATGTCATCCAATTATTGGTTCGTAAATTAGAACTGGTCAAAATTACCGTTTTACCTATCTAGATACATCTTGATCCTTAAGTATCATTAATCCACTAGTGAATGACTAATTTATAATCTTATTATAAATTTGAGCTCAATAATCATTCATTCTAGAATTAATACTTAAAGCAATCAATATATGATCCGTTAGGAAAGCTTGGATTCTAAATCTTGCAAGATCATGTTCCCAGCCATCCACATCGCTGAATCTCCAAAACAAAAGTCATTAGCTTATTTTGCAAACAAACCTTAACGTGTGATTCAAAAGATCCAGTAGACATGCATAGGAGTTTATGACTACTCATGATTCAGAATGATCTACATATGATCATTGAATTGATGTGTATTAAATCTTTATGATAAACAACACATTGATAAAGATATTAATTCACATCGGTCCAGTAATATATAATTTCATTATATAAAGTTCATTCACTAAGATGTCTATACATATCAATGATCCAGATATAGATCACACATATTCATAATGATTAGTGAACCGTATTAGCAATCATTCATTAAAGATTTCATATTTTAATACGTTACTGATAATTTTATTCATAATCTATAATCTTAATCTTTTTTTACCAATACAAGATCGTAGTATCACTAATGAATATGAAATTTTCAGATTTTATATAAATTATTCAACAATATTTTAAAGAACAATTATAAGAAAAATGTAATTTTCATTAAATTTTACATCAAAATATCAATACACATATTTTGAGGGTATAACCCCTAAAAGTAACAACACACGGTCCTATGAAACACTGAGACCGATACAACGATGTACGATCCAAAATACTAGTGAATATCAATATTCTTTCTGTGATTTTTCTTCTCTTTAAATGTTTCCACATAAAATATTATGTATTTACTCTCTCACTCACTCTCTAAATAATAGTCTATATTATTCGTTCATTGAGGATTTTCTGTAAAAAAAAAATCCTTTACAATGAAAACAAAAAGAATTGGTGGAGGAAAAAGCAAGACTCATGAGTCATGTGGTTGATTTGCTATTTGTAAATTCCATGTAAATGATTGATATGGAATAATATTGGATTTCCCAGAACATTTCAAGTAATGGGTCACCACCATTTTGTTGTTTTGCTAGAAAAGTGCCCAACATTATATTTATAATTTGTTGTACAACATATATTATAGAATTCCACCCAAGTTCATTCAATTGTTTCCTCTTATATTCATCCATGAAAATGACGTACTTTTTATTATTATTGCATTGTTATTATTACAAATAAGATTATGACATAATATTATAACCTAGGCCATAGGTGTGGAGAGATATTAATTAATATCCCATATAGATAATCTTATGATAATAAGATTGTAACCATAATATTATCCAGTTTATGTATGTATGTCACTGTTGTTGGGTTGTTTTCAGTGTGGGTTGGATGGTGAGAGAGAGAGAATGTGTGAATGAATGAGAGTGATGGAGCATGTGCATATCATGTGGATGTCATGATCCTAGGAAAAGGAAAGTGAGTTAAAGTTGGTTAAATTATGAAAGTAGAGAGGTCCCAATCTCTAAGCCCCATCATGGCATTGGCCCTCACCTTTGTCTAATATGTATGCAAAGTTGGTTTCATGAAAGAACATTGTTTTCTTGTTCTGTCATTACGGTCTATCTCTTTCAAAGTGGACTCAGGTAGTAAGTAAGGGGATTCATAATTCTTTGTTCAAAGTTAAGGGTTTAAATTTCACTATTGGTCTTTGGAGAAGTGGAATGTTTACATCATATTGTTCTTCATTTTACTACCACTAATTTTCGGCTTCGATGTAAGTGTTGTTGGGGATAAGGAGACTTCTGCGCCTTGAGGGGGGAGTTTGATAGTAAAGTCAACCCCTCCTCTTGCCATCTTTTATACCAAAAAAGAGAAATACAGTCTCTCTTGTAAATTTATCCCTTGCACTTTTTTTAATATGCTTGATCAGTATAGAACCGTTAATCCATCTGACTCTATTTCATCTTAGAGTGTTGAGCATAATCATTCCCGTACATAGAGATGGTTAACCTTTTGGGTACTCAAAAATATTTTGAGTATTTTGAATGTGTATTAGGTTTCCCTTATATTTCTCACTGTATACAAGATATTATACAGCCATTCTTGTGTGAGTGAATAGAGAGACGTAAAACTTGAGAGATTAATTTGTAAAACATTTCTTCTAGTTCATAGTAAAAACATGCATCGGTAAAATGCTATGATAGCGGCCAATAAACGCTATCGTAACGTTTCCATAAACGCGATATTAGCCAACGTTATTAAAAGTGGGAACCTACGATAGTGCTTTTTAAACACTATGGAAACCCTACTATAGCATTGTTTAAGTGCTATGGTTACCTATTAAAGCATTTTTATGTGATAAATTTTTTATAGCATTTTTTAAAAGCCATGGTATATCTTTCAAAACTGTAAAAGACCTTTGATAGCATTCTTTTCATGCTATAAATGTTGTGAATAACTAACTCAGCGAACATACTTATTCTTGAAATTATACAAACTTAAAAAATAATAACTTTTGACAAAATATCACAAAATAACATAATCGCATAATGTTTTAATAAATTACTCAAAATTGTTACAGGTTATTATCTGCTAGAAATCATAGTTCCAAATGACAAATACATATTGGATTTTTTTCATAGAACAAGCAAAAGTAATATATCCTAAAGAGAAAGATTAAAATTTAGTAAGACTTCAAATCTAATTATGAAGCTTCAGAGACCAGTGTCGTTTGCTGTAGAGGCAAGATTAGTGCTTCGACTGATTTTAATAAACAATAACTTGGTCAGAAATGTTCGATCAGTAGAAGAAGCCACAACACAAATACTCCAAGGTCCAACATTTTGTACCGAAGAAGGATTAGGACCATCATTATCAGCTAAAAAATAACAGTAACTCCAAGTTGCATTGCATGACATGAACCAATTTGAGTAGCTGTCAAAACTCTATAAAAAAACACTAGATTGATGAAAAGAATTCCAAATCAAAGCCAGTTACAACTAGAAAATAGGAAATTAGTAAATTCCAAGCAATCTTATTTAAGCAACAACTCCAGAGGCACATAAGATATATTAAAAATTAAAGTATTGGGAAGCAAAAGTAAATCAATTAACTTGGCTGGGCACCAAGCTTAATGAAACTTTGTGTACTTTGTGCTTCAATCATTTAATTGGAATAAATGCAATAAATATAGCATTTTCATGACATAATATGGGGGCTATATTTTATAAGTTAACTTACTTTCTTAACGGTCCCGTCTAATTGGAAACACGTTGCAAACTCATTACAACTTCTAAAGCCCTCTCTCATTCCCTCAACAGAAGTAAACTATTAGAGAACTAATCTTGATACTACATTTGGAAAAAACCTGCATTCTTGCCATGAGTTGTTGTGATGGCATTGTAGCTGAAATATTTAGAATCTAAAAGGTGAAACAAAATAAAATTAACATGTCTGTCTCGGTGAAGGATTGAGCTGAAAATCTTTCAATGAAGGAGAAAACAAGATAAACCAACTCCCTCTAGATTCTACATCTTTTTTCATCCCACACGTCCCCCATTTATGTTTCACACAATCTACCCAAGCTCATAAAGAGTAATTGCTCAATTAGGTACAAGGATAAGAAATCATTGCAAACTGAATGATATAATGGACTAACCATTTGAGAGTTCTGTGTTGTCTGAGCAGCATTAAAAACCATGTCAATACATTGATGACACATATTTTGACATTCTTTGCAAGGACATAAAATTTTCTCTACATAATTTTCATTTCTTTCTGTAGAAGGGCAGGGTTCCTACTACGTGAATCGCCATCAATTATCCCTAATATAAATGGATTAGCAGCCAATCCATGGGGTTTAGTCTGCAAATATAAAGTTCTATTCAAGATTTCTTAACAAACATAAAGCTATATCCAAGATTCTTTGGCTAAACTATTTTTGGAACATGGGTTTAGTCTGTAAATGGTGCTTGAAAAAAGCTATCAAGTATGAGCCTTCGACTTCCCCAAAAGGTGGAAGAAGTGCACGGCCGATGTTGTTGTTTTACATTCAAAGCAGTCTCAATGGAGTAAAAAGTGGGAGGCATTCAAAGAGATTCACGAAAGGTGGGAGACAAGTGATAATCCTATTGTTCAAAAAATTCAAGAGTGAGTTCTGCTAAAATCAAACTGTTTATGATGCTTTAAGTAATATAAAAGCTATCTGTGCATCCTTTTGTTATGGGTCGAGTCTTCCACAGGTTTGAGAGGCAAAAGAAAATTCCTTTCCTCGAAAAGGGATATAAATTATATTCAAGAGGTCTACACTTTAGCTAAAAATGTAATCTGTGAACATGCTTAGAATAATAACATTAGCACGCATGGCTTCAATTTGTAAATTCATCATTACATCAGCTAGAGTTCGATTTTTTTTATTGCAATGAAATATTTTTGGACTAACTGATTCCTTATGAGAAGGTAATTATGCAAGAAAATTGTTATGAATTCTCCAATCTTCCCCTGCATTTGAGATCTTATAACCTGATATTATTTTCAATCTAAATATTGTTCTCCTCAGACACTGAAAATTCTTTATTTACTGTAACTGTATGCGAAAATCATGATTTCTGGTACTGAAGATACATCTTGTAGTTGTATTACTATCTATCTATATGATGAATTTGATATTTTATTGACTAATTACTACCTTTGGAGCTTGCCAGCCAATAACATCATTTCTTTTGAGATTCATAGTGCTTATAGTGAACTAGCCACTTGATGGTATTTAATAAAACATGAAAGGATTTAAGAATATAGAGTTATTAATGAAAACATTATTTTTTTTCTCTAAAGTTAGATCCAAATCCTTCTTGTTTATATGTTGTTTTGATTCTGATAAATTATAATGTTGTGTAGACTTGAATTGGAGGGGTGGACTGATTTCTCGATACATGATGGTAACCCTTTAGTGCGTAATTGATTCTTACTTTCATCATCGAGTTGTATTTGGTTTAAGCTTTACTATTTCAGGAGGTTTAATGTTCTTCGCCATTGTTCTTCATTTTATTTCATTTATATGTTTCTATGTCTACTTTCTAGTTTTGTTCTCCTCTTAATATATGATGTTTGTTGCTTACTCTAGATATTGGGTCTTTCATCTCATTTTATAAAACTTCCTCCTAAGGCAAATTTTTAATGAAAAACTGTCATGGGAAGGCATGGTTTTGCTTTTAATGATGGGGATTACCCGTCATTATAGGTGTTTGCGGTATCTATAATGACGGGCAATCCCCGTCATTAAAAGTGTTTTTGTGGCACCTATAATGACGGACAATCTCCGTCATTAAAGGTGTTTTTACAGCACTTATAATGATAGGCAATCCCCGTCATTAAAGGTGTTTTGCGGTACTTTTAATGACATGGATTTTCCGTCATCAAAAGTGCATCTTTTGATGACGGTTTTTGATAAAATTAGTTTAGATGCAGCCCGATGGATTACAGTCATTTACCCATCAATAAAAGGTTTGATTACAGGTTTTCATCGTCACCTAAACCCTTTTTTGTTACAGTGAAGCCTCATAAAGATTTACATCACAATTATAAAAAAATAAAAAATAAAGATTGACTTATAATAATACACCATTAATGGACTCAAATGGTAATTTGAAAATTGTAAAATAATGAGTGGATAAAATTATTTTAAAATGATTCATATTCTCATCTCACTTTAATATATTAAAAACTAGTTAAATTACACGTCCAGTATATAAGACATATATATTTTTATTTTTCAACCCATCATTTTAATTATTTCTCATACAATATTTGTTGAGATATATAAAAAGTATGAATTAAGATTGAAACACCATAATAATTATAATTTTGAAAGTCACGCCCACTCAAATTTAATTCAGTTAACAAAATTAAGTTATAAGAATATATATGCATACTCTAGGATACATTTTTCATGACTTGCTTTAGCATATTGTTTATTTTTATGTGACTAATGAACTAAAAATATATTTTACTCTGTAATCGATTAAGTGATTCCAATATTTTTATTAACAACCAAAATAAATTAAAAGTATTATCATGTCTTAATATAAATTTTAAAGTAGGAGTAACGATTTATTGGCTACCTAAACCAGCATAAATAGCCATGTGTGTTTAGTGAAACATTATTTCATTTATTAGTAAGAAATATAAGAATACATTGGTCAAAGAGTTTTTTCATAAACCAATATTAGAGAAATAAATAACACAAAAAATAATAATAATGCACCGCTATAGACTTAATGTGTGTTTGGGAAATTTTGTAAAATTTTAGCCTTTACAATTTCTTCTATTTTGATTTTTGATAACACTATTCTACAGGCATGTTGGGATATCTTTACGGGTTAATGTGTGGAAGTACCTTATATTCTGTGATATTGGTTGTAAATGTTAGATGTTTCCGATACAATGATTTCTCATGATTGTTTTTACAATAGATAAATATTAAATATAAAAGAGGTTTAGGAGAGATTTTTTTTATGCCGACTTTGTCTAACAAAATTATATCTATTTTCAAAATCTCCCTTATATTTAAATATGTGAGGAACTCATAAATTATTTTCAATATTTCCTCATTTACCCACGTTCTAAAAGATTAGCCGGTGGAATTAAACCGCGTTTTTAAACTGTTAAGTTGAAAGTTTTCATCTATAGCTCAGTTAAAATCTTGTTTATGAATTATTAAATAAAATAGTCTCAGATATTTGATGAAATTAATATCTCAATTACAATTAATAAATAAGTTTTCAGCTAACTTCTTAATCATGAATGGAAAAAAACACAAGGTGGAGAGGTAGAAGTTATAAGTTACTTTTTACTACCAATAAAATGGGTGTTAAGGCTCCATCAATAGCTCAATTAAAGATTACAGTATTAAATTAAATTAATTAATAAATACTTTTCAATGCCGTATTCTCTTAAGTGAGAAACTAACACTTCATAAAAATAAATTTTTTAATTTTTTTATTAGATGTGAAGTTTTCACTTCATAGAAAACGGTATTCTGAGAGGACAGTAAAATTTTCACTATTTTATCAGATGACTTGTCAGTCTTTTCCTAATTCATAACTATGCATGAAAATTTGATCAAGGAGATTGGAAAGCAACGGGCTGAAAGATGTGAGATAGCTTCTTAGAAATCTACACTCTAAACACATCTCTAGCTTTCAAGTGGGACAAGTTGCAATAATTCGATCTATTCTTTTATTGTTATTATATTGTGTATTTTAATTTTGATACAACCTTCTTGTCCTTTTTTTTCTTCTGTGCAAAGGATTTGAGTGAAAATTTTATAATATATATACACTTACATAAACTTTGTCAGAAGTGACTAGTCACTTTCTCAATCACTCTTGACTTTAGTATGATCCAGTATTTTTCCTCCCTTGCCGCCACAATCTTCATAGGTGCAGCGATTTTCCTTGAGAGAAAGAAAGCCAAGCTTGAGAAGGGACAAGTTAAGTTTAACCTCCATTAGGAGAGTCATTCTCACGTGTTAAGTTGTAAATTACATTTAACTAGTATTGCACCCTAAAACCAAATTAAATATTTTCATCCATAATCACGCTAGATATAATCTTGTTAGATTGCAAAAAGTTTAAATCAAAATATTTAAGGACAATAAAGTCAGGAAAGTTATGTATCATAAGTTATTTCTGTATCTAGTACATTCAATTAAATAGTAGAGAAACAAAACTTTGTATGTTTTTAACATGTTTTTAAGCTCTATTATATTTATTAAGGCACTGTAATTTTCAATCATGATAACTCACTTTGTTGATAATATATATTACTACTACTTTTAAATGGAGCTTATGTAGAAAGAGGTGATCAAGATGAAGAAGAGAGTAGAAGAACCAGAGAAGAAAATGAATCTATGTATTGATTTTGTCAAAGGGTCTACTGTACTGAATAAAACGAAATAGAGATAAAGGCAAGGGAAAAGGAAAGTACAAAACTACCCTTTTAACTAAACTAAATATCCAATTAACTATTTCTAACATCCCCTCAAACTTATCATGGGTTGAAGGATAAGCTTATCTCTTAGAAAGTGAAACTTAGATGTTGGCAAAGCCTTGGTGAACAAATCTGCTAATTGTATTTGAGAGAGAATATGTTAAACAATTAGATCTTTCTTTATAACATTCTCCCTCACAAAAAGGAAATCAATCTCCACATGCTTAGTTCTTGCATGGACAACTGGGTTAGAAGCCAAAGATATCGCAGAAGTGTTGTCACAGTGTATAGTTGGAGCTATAATTTGAAAAACATGAAAGTCGTGAAGAATTTGTCAAATCTAGCTCAGCTCCACAGCAGTATTTGCCAAGTTTTCTACTCGGCTTTGGTAGAAGATCTGGCAACTGTGGCCTGCTTCTTAGCACTCCATGACACTGCATTTGAGCCAAGAAAAATAATAAAGCCTGAGGTGGATCTCCTATCTGAAGGATCCTCATCCCAATCAGCATAAGTGAATGCATGTAAATGAAGATTGACGGGTTTAAAGAAGAGACCATAACTAAAAGTTCCAACTAAGTATCTTAGAATTCATTTAACTGCTGTAAAATGAGCAGTTGTAGGAGAATGCATATACTGACGTATAAGATTTGCAGCAAAAGAAATGGAGATTTAGTACTGAAGGGAGCCAACAATGCTCCTATAAAGAGTTACATCAGGGAGAGCGGTACCCACATGACTATATAATGGAGATTTAGTGGAACATGGTGACTGACATGGCTTAGAATGCATCATACCAGCCTTTAAAAGCAAATATTTAGTGTACTTTAGTTGATTTACAAAAATCCCAGTTGAAGTCCTATTGATTTCTAAGCCAAGAAAGTACTTTAAACTACCTAAATCAGTCATGTCAAATACAGTTTGCAGATTAGAAACAATATGAATAATATAAGCATATCAATCCCACTAGTGATGATATCATCAACATATAATAAGATATAAGTCAAAGAAGAAGTGGCATGGATAAATAATGAAGTATCAGCTTGGGAAGCAGTGAAACCAATGGAAAGCAAATGACTAGCGAAACGTTCAAACAACGCCCTAGGTGATTGGTTAAGACCATAAAGAGATTTATTTAATTTACATACATGAGTAGGACAATGTGTGTCAATAAAACCTTGAGGTTGAGACATATAAACCTCTTTAGAAAGAGTACCATGCAAGTATGCATTTTCTTACATCAAATTGTCTCAAGGACCAGCCATAAGTAGCAACCAATGCAAGCAAAATAAGAATAGTAGGTCATTTAATGATTGGGCTAAATGTTTCACTATAGTCTAATCTAGCTTGTTGATGAAAACCCTTAGCAACTAACCTTACTTTGTGCTTAAAAATAGAACCATCGGGGTTATATTTAAGCTTATACACCTATTTACACCCTATAACATTTGTATGTGGGGGTAATGGTACTAAGGTCCAAGTGTTTTGAGAAATTAAGACATTATATTCTTCATTCATTGCCTGGACCCAAGCAGAATCTTTGCTAGCAGAATTGAAAGAGGTAGGTTCATACAAAGATGGAGAGGGAGAGGAGGCAGGAATATTTAAAGCCTTCTTCTTAAATATGCCAAATTTTGACCTAGTTTGCATGGGGTGGGAAGAGTGAGGGTGGGAGGAAACAATAGAAGGTAGAGACTGAGAAGCAGTAGCTATAGGAAAATAACCATAAATATGAAAGATCAGACAATGTACTAGTGGCTAAAGTCTCAAAAATAATAGGAGGATGCAGAACAAAAGAATCATTCAAGACAGTAACATAGGCAGTATCGGGCACATCAGTGGGCACAAAATCAGTATGCACAATAGGATCATTAGTAGGCAGATCAGGAACAAAAATAGTAACAGCAACATCAGAATCAGTATGCAGAACAGAATCAGAGGCATTTTCAAAAGAAACAGCAGAATCGGTATGGATAACAATATTTCCATAATGAGAATGAACAGTCAGAGGAGAGGCAGACATATTAGAAGCATGAACAATGTTATGATCAGCACCAATATGAGCTAAATCAGTACTGGTAGAAGGAGTATATGGTGGACGTTGTGGCGCGTGCGAGACGGAAGTGTGGAGGCATGTGACCTTTTAAAATTAAAATTTTGATAAAAATTGAATCTTTTAATTAAATGGAACTTACGCATCGCCACGATAATCAAATAAATTTTTTTATTGAAAATTCTTTTACAATCAGTCAGGATCCATTATATGTTTATAAGTTAAATCTACAGCATACAAGGTTATAAATCATATACCTCTTGTAGTCTATATAAGTGTCCTTGCAAAAACCAATCGATCTTCCGTTCCCACGAAATCGTTCAATGATCAGTAGACTCCGAGATCCACACCAAGATCTTTCAAGTCAATCCTCAACGCACTAGGACGTGTGTGGGCACGTAGAATATTACAAAACACTTTTTTCTGTCCCTAAATGTTCTTAACACATGAGATCTAGAGATTTACTGAGAATGATTTTAGTGAGACGATTCTCTAAAAGAACGTAATGATTATTCTTTTAGAGATTGATTAACGTTTAATCACAGAAGAAAATCTTTCTGACACCAATCGTGTTCTCAATTCAACTCTTAATTGACGAACTAATTATCTAATCAACTAATTCTCTCCTCTTCTTTCAACCACCTAGGCCATTAGAATTATATCTGTATATATTCTAGATAATGACGTATCATATTTTTAGGGAAAAATTAAAATAATATTTAATTATAAAATTATCAATTGCAGTGAAATCCACTGCAATTGTGCACAACTCCAGCGCCACATGGCACTGCAGTATGTCGTGAGCCAGCATAGTGGCTCACGACACCACTAGAGTGCCATGTGGCACTACAGTGTTGCACACTCATTACTGTAGTGCCACGTGGCACCACAGTAGTCCATGTCAACTTCAGATACCCTTTCAGTGATTGACATGTGGCAATTACTTTGAATTAAATATTTATTTTAATCAGATAATTATCTAGATATCAGTTAATTAAAAATTAACATATCTGATTATCCCTATCAACTGAGATATATATTATTTCACAAACAATAGATTTAGTTGATTTCAATTATTATCTAATAATAATTTAATTATCTAATTTCATAAATTAGATATTCAGTCTCACTTATCGATAATTAAAAATAATCGATCATTATATATATATATATATATAATTTCTGAAAATTATATTGAAATATATAAATAATTCAATTGATTAATCACATATAATTATCTCATAATTATGTGTTTGCTCTAGAATAAAAATTCTTTTTGTAAATCGGTCATTTTCTCATGTCTTGAAATATTAACATCCTAGACAGCGTAGTATAGAGGTGACTTGGAGACCATGGACCTATAATTCTAAGTTTCAATAAACCAGATTATTAATTAAACTCTTTAATTAAATAATTTTATTTGTTAATTTCATTATTACTCCACTATAAATATGAAATTGCACTCTTAGAGATTATAAAATGTATTTACAGAGTATTCTCATGTAGTCCACTGACATAATCATTTCATGTAGTTCTGTCGTCCAATTATTGATTCATAAATTAGAACTTATCAAAATTACCATTTTACCCTTCTAATTACCTTTTGATCCTTAAGTACCATTAATACACTAGTGAATAACTAATTCATAATCTTATTATAAATTTGAGCTCAATAATCATTCAGATTCAGAATTAACACTTAAGGGAATCAATATACGATCTGTTAGGAAAGCTTAGATTCCAAATCTTATAAGATTATGTCCACAGTCATCCACATCACTGAATCTCCAAAATAAAAGTCATTAGCCTGATTAACAAACAAACATTAACAAGTGAATCAAAAGATTCAGTAGACATGCATATGAGTTAATGACTACTCAGGATTCAAACTGATCTATATATGATCATCGAATTGATGTGTATAAAATTTTTATCATAAATGGCACGTTAATAAAGATATTAATTCACATCGGTCCTCCCATATAAAATCTTATTATATAAAATACATTCACTAAGATGTCTATCCATATCAATGATCTAGATCTAGATCACACGTATTCATAATATTTAGTGAACCGTACTATCAACCGTTCATTAAAGATTCCATACTTTAATATGTTGCTGACAATTTTACTCATTATCTATGATCTTAATCCTCTCATACAAATACAAGATCATAGTCTCATTAATGATTATGAAATTTTCATATATTTATATAAATTATTCAACAATAATTTAAAAGAACAATTATAAGAAAAATGTAATCATCTTTAAATTTCATATCAAAATGTCAATACACATGGTCTGAGGGCATAACCCCCAACAATCTCCCACTTAACCTAAAGAAAATGTGGCATCTCTCTTAATATCATGTTATGCACATGACCCTCAAATGACTTCTCAGGAAGTGTATTTGTAAAAGGATCAGTCAGGTTCTGTTCTGATGCTATCTTCATAACAGTCATATCCCCTCGATACGCGATCTCTCTAACAAGATGATATTTCCTCTCTATGTGTTTGCCCCTCTTGTGACTCCTCGGTTCCTTGAAATTTGCCACCGCCCCACTGTTATCACAGTACAGGATCAATGGCTTATCCATATCTGGAACTATTTTCAGATCAGAATAGAATTTTCTGAGACATACCACTTTTTTTGTAGCTTCATAAGCCAATATATATTCAGCTTACATAGTGGAATCTGCAATATTGGATTGTTTAATACTTCTCCGGACTACAATTCCTCCACCTAGGGTGAATACTAATCCAGATGTCGACTTTCGACTGTCTCTGTCTGATTGAAATTTAGAATTAGTATATCCAGTGGGGTTCAGGTCTCCACCTGATTGAACAAGCATATAGTTTTTCGTTCTCCTAAGATACTTGAGAATATACTTTACTACATTCTAGTGTTCCAAACCTGGATTCGATTGATAACGACTAACAATTCTAACTGCATAACAGATGTCTAGTCTCGTACACAACATGACATACATGAGACTTCCAACCGCTAAAGCATAAGGAACCTTTCTCATATCCTCTTCCTCCTGAGGTGTCTTAGGACATTGTTCCTCAGAGAGGATAATTCCATGTATGGTCGGTTGTTGACCTTTCTTGGCATTCTCCATAGTGAATCTCTCCAACACCTTATCAATATAAAAAACCTGAGAAAGTGTCAAGAACTTGTTCTTTCTATCCCTTAGGATTTTGATGCTTAGAACATAGCTCGTTTCTCATAAATCTTTCATTTGAAATTTCTCGGCTAACCATTTCTTTACTTTTGACAAAGTTTCTACATCATTCTCAATGAGTAGAATATCATCAACATAAAAAACTAAGAAAACCACTATCTTATCTTTGGTGTATTTATAAACACAGGCTCTGTCAACATGTTTCTTGAAACCATAAGACTTTAAAATCTCATAAAAAGTAAGATTCCAAGATCTAGATTCTTGCTTTAATCCATAAATGGATTTAACCAACTTGCATATTTTTTGATTTTGCCCATTATATATGAACCCTTCTGGTTGCATCATATAGATGTTTTCTTCAAGAGAGTCATTCAGAAAAGCTGTCTTGACGTCCATTTATCATATCTCATAGTTAAAACTAGCGGCTATGGACAAAAGGATGCGAATGGATTTTAGCATGGTCGCAAGGGAGAATGTCTCTTTATAATCGACTCCATCCCTTTGTGTATAGCCATTGGCTACTAAATATGCCTTGAAAGTCTCTACTTTCCCATATACACCTCTTTTCTTTTTGAAGATCCATTCACATCTAATGGGCCTGACATCTTCAGGTGGATTCATAAGTTCTAAAGCGGAATTGGAATTCATAGATTCCATTTCTTAGTTCATGGCATCTTGTCATTTCTCTTGCAGAAACTATGATTTCTCTTGTTTGTTGTTTATCTGTAAAAATTGAAGGTGGTCTGATCTCATCAGTAGTTAATTCCTCGAGAATTTCTTTCCTACGAGATTTGTAGTTTTGCATATAGCCATGCTCAAGAAAGGTTGCATTTGTCGACACAAACACATTTTAATCATTATGACTATAAAAGTACCAACCCCTAGTCTCTAGAGAACAGCCAACAAATATGCATATCTCAGAACTTGAGTTTAACTTTCTGGTCTTGGGTCTAAGAACGTGAACTAGACACCCCCATATACAGAAGTGACGTAAACTAGGTTTGGAGTCCTTCCATAACTCTAAAGGCGTCTTGCTTACAGACTTAGCGGCATTACATTCAGAATATAAGTTGCCGTGTGTAATGCATATCCCCAAAATGTAAGTGACAATGATGAGTAGCTTAATATCGACCTAACCATATCCAATAAAGTTTGGTTTCTCCTCTCTGCGACACCATTTTGCTATGGTGTTCCAGGTGCCATGAGTTGGTATATGATTTCACACTCCAGCAAATAATTCTTGAATTCTAAAACCTAGTATTCACAAACTCGATCGGGTCGAAAGATTTTCAATGATTTACTTAATTACTTTTCAGCTTCAGCCTTAAAGTCTTTAAACTTTCCAAAATTTTTAGACTTTCGATGCATTAGGTAACCATAACCATCTATTAAGTATAGTTCCTTGGCTCTTTGGCCCTTTCCTGTGAAAGGTCTCTTATTCATTTTACCTTCTAGACAGAATTCACAAACAGGAAGAGTTCCAACTTTTAGCTTTCTCAAAGCACCATGCTTTGTTAACATGTTTAACCTATCTAGATTAATATGTTTCAACCTAAGATGCCATAAATATGTATTATTATCATGAGAAACTCTGTGTCGTTTGTTATTTTTAGGTTTCGTTACTTTAAATAATTCAAAATTATTTAATGCGCGTTCAGTCAGTTTAAGCATATACAATACATTTATAATTTTAGCATGATAGATATTGAATCCATTTTTAGAAATAATAAACTCTCTATTAATGAAAGAAACTTTGAATAACTATTCTTACAAAAATGAAAGAGAAATCAAATTTCTCGAAAAACCAGGAATATAATAAACATCGATCAAAACTAAGTAATTATATCTAAAAAGTAAATGAATTGTCCCTAATACTTTAGTTGACATGAGCACACCACTGCCAACTCTCAAAATGACCTCGTCATCAGCCAGCTCCCTTGATGAATCAAGCATCTACAAAGAAGAACATACATGGTTAGTGGCTCCAGAATCAAGTATCTCGGATGACTAATCAAATCCACTAAACAAGCTTCAAGTACAACTAAATCATATTTACCATTCTTTTTCAGCTCAGAGAGATACTTGTAACAGTTTCTCTTCCAATGACCTTCAACGCCATAGTGGAAACACTTTCCTTTGGGCTTACGGTCTTTCTTGTTCTCCTTGACTTTCGACGATGTCTTGGCTTTCTTTACTCTTTTGTTCTTACTCTTGTCCTTACTATTCTTTTTCTTCCTTTTCTTGTTCTTAACAATATTAGAAGAAGGCTTTTGCTCCACAATATTTGCCTCGCCCTCTTTGGTCATTCTAAGATTGAGTGACTCAAAAGTCTGCAGTTCATTTAACAATTGGGTCATGTTGAATTGTAACTTGTTCATAATATAGTTGGTTGTGAACGAAGAAAAAGCTGGTGTGAGTGAGTCTAGTATGATGCTAACTTGAGGCCGCTCATCAATGGTAGCCCCATGTATTATGTTGATCATATTCAAAACATGTTCTCGAACAGAAGTACCCTTCCTCAACTTAGTTGTCATATAGCTCCTAGTGGTCTCATGATAAATTTGATCAGACTATTGCCCAAACATTGCCTGTAAAGATTCCATAATCTCATGGTTCTCACAAATCAGCATTAAGTTCATATTTGATTTCCAACATACGAAATTATCACCATTCAATTTCTCATGAGCGAGTAAAACAGTAATAGGGTTACCCATGATAGACATAATATTGATAACTGAAATTTAAAATATACATGATTCAATATAATTGATAAATATCTAGAATTCGAAAAGTAAACGTGAAGCATGAATGCAATCATAATAGACACATAAATTTAGCATTTACTAATCACGATAAAAAAAACCCAATGATTAATGTGCCGCCTTAGGGTCGGTCAGATTAACCTCAGACTGTCTATGAGACATTCTCATCCTTATTAATTAAAATTTAAAATATCTCATATTTTCTCTTTCAACAATAAGGTATAGCTTGTTCGGTCAAGTCACAACCATCCACATGAAAGCTTAATTGCGACTTTGTGAGTGTAACCCAACATTTCAAATTTCATGACTTCATTTAGAATATGCCGACTTAGGGTTGGTCAAAACTAAACTACATCACTTCCTCATATCTTCTTAAGAAGTGCAACCTTGGTATTTGTATAGCTCTAAACCTTCCTTAGGGGGGTGAAAACAAAGCCATCTCGAGGCCCTTACTGCACCTCACGGTGTTGTACTAATGGTTGGGACCATAGGTTACATTGACACGTCAACCTTCTCACACTCACTATTTTAGGATAATGTGTTTCTGTTTTAACTAATCAATTAATTACTTGTTAAAATAATAACCTATGAATATTTAATTATTAGTTAATCCAATCTCATTAGGCTAAGTTCATTTAACTTTCTGAAGCACCTAAGTCATAATTAGGTGAACTTAGATTAATTAATTAATTATATTCATCAAACTTTAAGAAAACTCTTTTACTAAAGTCTGTTAACCTAAATGTTACTATAGCCTTTAGTGTGGTGTGATTACCAAGTTTTAACTAGTTAAAACCTAGTAGTTTACATGCAATTGATTTCATAAAGCAATACATATAAATTTATTAGGACAATCCTAATAAATCATATTTCTACAGATGAGATGCATGATTAAATAAAATTGTGTGATATTTTCATGTATGGCATGTGATCAACTAATGCATGGACATGTTATCAGGAGGAGAAGACAATATTTGAGAAATATGTATTGTTGAAGTCTGCTTTGTAATCATAATCTTCAAACTTTGAACAAAATAATTTTTAATTAGAAAAACTATTTTTCTTAATTAAAATAATTCCTATAATTTTCCAGTTTAATATAGTTGACTTTTACTTAGTCAAATAAATATTTTATTTGATTCGGTCAAACATGGGTTAAATTCGCTCAACCTATTAATTTTTAATTTTTATAAAATAAAATATTAATAATTAATTTTAAAATTACATTAATTTCAAAATTTAAATGGATAATTAAAAGAGTTTAGGTTATAATGAAACATTTAGTCGATAGAGTTGGTTGCATGGTTTGCTGAAAATTTTCCTAAATTGTGACGACAGTTGTCACTGATGATAGGACTCTCCGATCGCCGCCCATCACCACCACTGCCCGTCTCATTGTCGGCAGCCGCCTGCCATGCCGGACAACACTGTTCACCGCCGGTACAATACCGCTGACACTGTTCACCTCTGCCAGAACAGTAAATTTCTGACGTGAACAATGTTTTCGCGGATGAACAGGGTTTTCACAGATGAACAGTGCCTTCGCGTGAACAGTAAATTTTTGTCGTTCGTCTCATGCATTTTTTCATCTTCTCGCGTTTGGAGTAATTACAATAATATTCAAAATAAAATTACAAAAATTTCTACGTCTCATTTCGGCTTACACAAGATCTAGGAAAAATTAAAACAAAGCCTAACCCAATAATCATCATACAATCAACGATCCATTATTTTTCATACATTCAAAAAATATAACCATCAATTATCATACATATCTCAAATAATATGAATAATGCAAGAAAACCCACACAATATTTAACATGTAAATATATAAAGGCCGCTCTGATACCACTTGCTGGTTGTCGTGTCACTCACGGTGGAAGCGTGGAGACGTGTGGTCTTTTAAAAATGAAACTTTTGATAAAAATTGAATCTTTTAATAAAATAAAACTTGCGCAACGCTATGATAACCAAATAAAAACTTCTATTGAAAATTCTTTTTCAATCAGTCAGGATCCATTATATATTTATAAATTAAATCTACAACATACAAGGTTAGGAATCATATACCTCTTGCAGTCTATATCAAGTGTCCTTGCAAAAATGGATCGATCCTCCGTTCCCACAAAATCGTTCCAACGATCAATAGACTCTGAGATCCACTCCAAGATCTTCCAAGTCAATCCACAATGCACTAGGATGTGTATGAGCACGTAGAGATTTACTGAGGAGAATTTTAGTGAGACGATTCTTTAAAAGAACGTGATGATTATTCTTTCAGAGATTTGATTA
This sequence comes from Datisca glomerata, assembly GCA_003255025.1. Taxonomy (NCBI): domain Eukaryota; kingdom Viridiplantae; phylum Streptophyta; class Magnoliopsida; order Cucurbitales; family Datiscaceae; genus Datisca; species Datisca glomerata. Next base: position 15,115 of record QANY01001402.1, on the reverse strand, counting down.
ATATTTAATCACATAAGAAAATCTCTCTGACACCAATCGTGTTCTCAATTCAACTTTTGATTGACGAACAGATTATCTGATCAACTGATTCTCTCATCTTCTTTCAACCACCTAGGCCATTAGAATAATATATGTATATATTCCAAATAATGGCGTATCGGATTTTTATGGATAAACTGAAATAATATTTAATTGTAAAATTATCAATTGCAGTTGGACCCAATGCAAATGTGCACAACTGTAGTGCCATAATTACCGATTCTGAAAATTATATTTAAATATATAAATAATTCAATTAATTAATTTTTAATTAATTAATCACACATAATTATCTCGTAATTATGTACTTGCCCCAGAAAAAAATTCATTTTGCAAGTCAATCATTTTCTCATTCCAAAATCTTGTAAAATCATGTCCCCAACCATCCACATAACTGAATCTCTAAAATAAAGGTCACTAAATTGATTAACAAACAGAGTTTAACGAGTGAATCAAAAGATCTAGTAGGCATGCACATGAGTTCATGACTACTCAAGATTCAGACTGATATAAATATGATCATCGAATTGTTGTGTATTAAATCTTCATGATAACGGCATGTTAATAAAGATATTAATTCACATCGACCATGTCATATATAATCTTATTATATATAGTACATTTACTAAGATGTCTATCCACATCAATGATCTGGAAATAGATCGCACACATTCATAATGCTTAGTGAACCGTACTAGCAATTATTCATTAAAGATTTCATACTTTAATATGTTGCTGACAATTGTATTCATTATCTATGATCTTAATCATCTCGTACTAATACAAGATCGTAGTCTCATTCATAAATATAGAATTTTTAGATATTTATATAAATTATTCAACAATAATTTAAAATAACAATTATAAGAAAAATGTAATCCTCTTTAAATTTTATATGAAAATGTGAATACACCTGCTTTGAGGGCAATAACCCCCAACATTTTAGCTAGAAGAGGCAGTAGCAGGACAAGGAGCAGCAGTAGAAGATACATAATTTATAAAGAAGAGGGAGTAGAGTAGTGTATCTAGGTGGAGAACTAGTAGAAGCAGGAGTGGGGGAAGAAGGAGTAGAACCAGTGACAGTAAAGGGAAAAAGTTGTTCATTAAACAATACATGTCTAGAAACATACATTCTTTGAGATTGTTTATGATAAGATAAGTATCCCTTTTGATCATGTGCTAACCAAAGAAAATGCATGAGATGGATTTGGGATATAATTTTTTCTTCATATATGGTCTTAAATTAGGAAAACATTCACACATAAAAATATTAAAATTGCTATAGTTAGGAATTTTACCAAAAAGTTTTCCAAAAGGAGAAATATGTTGGAGAGTAGGTGTAGGCAATCTATTGATAAGGAAAGCAGAAACAGAAAAGGCATATTTCCAAAACACGAAGGGGACAAAAGCATGATGCAATAAAGTGAGACCAGTCTCAACTAGGTGCCTGTGTTTTCTCTCAATAATACCATTCTTCTAAGAGGTATAGGGACAATATATTTGGTGAATAATACCATTATCCTGTAAGTATGTTTCAAAGCGAAGATTGGTGTATTCACCACCCCATCAGTTCTTAAGATTTTGATCTTAGTGGAAAACAAGTTCTCAACCGTAGGTTTGAAATGTTTAAAAACATTGAAAACATCTAATTTATATGAAATAGGATAAAACCAAGTGAATCTGGACATATCATCAATAAATATAACATAATACCTATGACCAAAAGATGAAGTAATAGGGGAAGGTCCCTAAACATCACTATGAATAATAGTCAAACGAGAAACAGAGACAGTTTCAGAAATAGGAAAAGAAAGTCTAGGCATTATATTCTGTATACAACTAACACGTATACAATAATCAGAAGAACTAGAAGTACAAGGCAATTGAGCTCTACTTAAAACTTGTCTAGCGGTATTAGAAGAACGATGCCCTAGTCTAGGGGACCAAACAAAATTATTGACCTTAATACCAAGAAAGGAACCTTATGTTTAGGTAAACAAGAAGAAATAGGGTAGCGTCCTTATATACTAGCCTTGTCTTGGATACAAAAAAATGGTGCATCAAAAATAAAGATACAATTATTGTCTACGCAAAATTGATATACAGAAAGAAAGTTAGAAGGCAAGTCAAGAACACAAAAAACATGAGATAAAGGAAAAGATTTAGATGAAGTTTGAAGAATACTAGAACCTTGATGTGTTATTAGCAAGGAGTTCCCATTACCCACAGTGATAGTATCATCCCCAGTGTACTCAGAGTTGGATAAAATGTTGCTAAGGTCAGGTGTTAAATGGGTATTGCACCCAGTGTCAGTGATCTATGCCTAAGAGTCTGTAAGTTTTGATTTGTGATTGATGCCAGCCATGGCCGTGAGTTGTTGAGGAGCAGTGTGTCCTTGATAAGAGAAATTGAGTCTACAGTAGCAATCTGCTGCACTATGGCCAAATTTCTGACAAAGATTATTGTCTGAAGCATGGGGCTTGAAATTCTAAGTAGTTTGTGTTGGGGGAGTACCAAGAATAGAGTGTAGTGTAGAAGGTGAAGACCAATTTTGTGACCATCCACCTATGCCAGAATTAATCCTTCCAGCATATCTATTTTTTCTAAAATTCTTGAACCCTTTGCCTCGATTGGATCCATGATTGGTGAAGGAAGCTACCATAACAGTGTTTTGAAAGAATGTATCTCGCTTCTTGTTTTGAGATTCCAGGAACTGTTATTCAAATTTCAAAAGAACATGTAACTCTTCTAAGGATAGAGGTTCAGTTCTGGTGCGAATGGAGGTTCTGATAGTGTTGAATTCCGTAGGAATCCCATTAATCATGTAGATAAGAACATATTCATCTTCAATATACACTGAAACTGCTGATAATTTGTCTTTGATTTTTTTAATACGTTGGATGTAGGAGTCCATATTTTCTATTGTTTTCATGGAAATGGATTGCAGTTCAGGCTTGAGTTGCAAAATATTTGTGCGAAACAAAGAAGAATATCGTCGTTCAATTGAATTCCATACATCTTTAGACGTTGTACATCCAACTACATAAGATAAGGCAGTAGGGGAAAGGGTGACATTGATCAATGTCATTAGGGTTTGATCTTGTGCCATCCATGAATCATACCTTGGGTCAATGATCTTTCTTCCTTCAGAGTTCTTGATAAATTGTGCAAGGCATTTAATTGATCCATCGACGTATCCAAAAACCATATGAGCCTTGAGGATGGCCAATATCTGATACTTTCACAGAACGAAGTTGCTCAAGTCAAGGCGTGTCGAGACGAGGTTGCATATATTTGATAGAAGAAAGATTGGAGAGTGGGTTTGTGATTCAGAAACAGGTGAGCCATTAATTGCACAGTTTTGTACTGATGAAGATAAAGAAGGGTTTTGAGTTAGGGTTTGTGAGTTGGGTTGAGACATAAAATGACTTTCTAGATTTTATAGAGCTTCAGCCGTTTGTTCTAACGATTGATCAGCCATTGATCTCGACATGAGTCAAAATGACTCTGATACCATGTAGAAAAAGGTGATGAAGAAGAAAGATCAAGATGAAGAAAATAGTAAAAGAATCAGAGAAGAAGATGAATCTGTATATTGATTTTGTCAAAGGGTATGTTGTACAGAATAAAACAAAATAGAGATAAAGGCAAGGGAAAATGGAAAGTACAAAACTACCCTTTAACTAAACTAAATATTCAATTAACTATTTCTAACAACTTAGAGGGGAGAAACATTTTTAGCATAAATTGCCCTTACTATTATATGAAATTCCAAATTGATACGTCTTTTTGCATTCTCTCTACCAAAATCACATTTATTATGTCAATTATTAACAATATATTAGTTGTGAAAAATTAAGAGATAAATTAGTTTAAATAGATAGAATTTTATGAAAGAATTGGATAAGTGAATAATTTGATATTGAAATTAATACTTCAAATCTCTTTTTACTTTTTTAAGTCTATAGTATATATAAATGAGATGAAGAGGGGAAAATATTTTTTGACATATGCCCCCACAATTATATTGAATTTCAAATTGATACGTCTCCTGATATTCTCTCTACAAAATCATATTTACTATTCCAATTACTAAAAATATATGAGTTGTGAAACTTCAGAGATAAATTAGTTTAAATATATTAAATTACATCGAAGAATTGTAAAGTGGATAATTTAATATTGAAATTAATAGTTCAAATCTTTTTTACCTTTTTAAAGAAATAAAGTCTATCAACAAAATAGTAACAAGAAAACTAATTAACAAAAGTCAAAAGTACCAAATCAAAACGCTAGGAAGAATCACATAAAACCAAATATGACAAGGAACCAAAGCAGATGCCGCCTTCATGATATGATCAACAACCAAATTACAGTATCTAGGAACATATCAAACTAAGATATTAATTAGAAAAATTATTAACTATCTATAGCAACTCACAACCTTTAACAAAAAATATCATCAACCTTTAATAGATTAAATTCTTAGTATTTGACGTAACAAGACATAAGGTGATCAAATGTTTATATGTGTAATCCTATTCGTATTTTTATACATATTATTTATTATTGGTTTCTTTAACACGTGCAACGCACGTATAGTTAATTGGTAGATATAAAGTTGGGTATGGACACCTCCTATTCTTCCATGTGTCCATACCCAACACTTACCATGTGTCTTGAATATTGTCACAATGTGCATGTGGTGCGGAACGGCGATTGAAAAATAAGATTTAAAGATATTTAGAGTCATCACCAATCATTTTAGGGCGTGATTGGTCACCCAATTTAGAAAAAATATTTTTTTGGTCTATGAAAACTCAGATTTGGTTCGGGAGTCCTTTATGTGTGGAAAATGTATTAGCACCTCACAATATCCGTTGTTTAAACGGTTACCAATTTTGTCAAATGCTACATTCTAAAAAACAAATATCCTAAGAAAATATTTTAGAAAATCATTTTACATGTCCCACTATGTACTATCTTGTATCAAAACTGAAATAAGTTTTGTGACATTAATGAGTGGTGCGAAGATCATTACCAATATTTCATTTTCTAATGTTTCAAAAATACATATTTACAAAAAATATAGGTATTACAGTCAGATTTACGAAGATAATCTCTATTAATATCTTGAGAAAATAAGACTTATGATATTTCTTAGATAATAATTTTTTAAGAAAAAAAGTTATGTAATTTTTAACTTTAGTTTCATAAATATATTTGTGATAGTAAAATCATATTAAAACCAAACTCAAACTTGCAAGTGTGGTTTCTCTCACCTATTGAGAATAAATAATTAGACTTTCAATATCCCAAAACCCCATCATCAGAATTTTTTTAAGAAAAAAAAATTTATAATGTGATGTTTTACATGATAAGTGAGAATTGCAGTGTGATACTAATTAAATTATTGGGAGCTAAAAATGACAATTCACAATATGAATCCATTAAGATATATATATATATATATATATATTACGTACAAGGGATTTCAAATCCCTGCTCCCTCTCACTGCGAGTTGTCAACAAAAATGTTGACAACTCAATTAAATATTTTTTTTAAATTATAATATATATTCTTTCTCTCTTTTTTCTTTTTTAAAAAATTGTATATATATTTTTATAAATATGTTTACCTGATAAAATCATATTGAAACCAAACTCGAGCTTTCAAGTGTTATTCCTCACCTCTGAGAATAGAGAATTGAACTTTCAATATCATTAAACTCCATCATCAATGTTTTTTAGATAAATTGAAACATATTAGATTTAATTTCAAATACTCAAGATTAACTTCTAATCTCATAAGTCTAAGAAATGGAACGCTTATACTTCTAGGTCTATCGTTGGAGTTTTAAAATATATATAATTTTATTAAATACTAAACAAAATTTTAAAAACCGCATCTTGGTACTGCAGGCATAAATCTATTTCCATGGATTTACAATAAGATTAATAAATTAATTAGGAATATAATTAAGATAAATGAGCAAACAAATCATAACATAAAAAAATTAAATAAAGCATTCAACGAGAAAAAAAACATGAATATCTATAGTGCTATCTATGACAATATAGGTTAGAACCCATCATTTCACCTTTATTATATTTTAATAAGTTCAATTAAGTTAACGAGGGGAAGAAAGAAAAATATACGTACACACTAAAACAAAGCAAACTTATACTGGTATATGCTTACTTCTCTCACCTACCTTCTTCTCAAAACGTCTATTTTTTAGACTTCTTTCCTTTCTCAGATCTCTTCTTGCTTAATGAAGATCCACTGCACGAGGATGACGATTAATGTTGTTGGTGCATTTCCCTTGTCTGCCTTCACCTGCTTATTAGTAAAAGACTACAGTGAGATTCTTGTGCTTTAGAGATACAATTTTCTTGAGACTCACTCCTCACTATTTTCCTCTCTTTTTTTTTCTACGTGTTTCTTTCTCTCAATATTAAGCTCTCAGATTCGTCTCTAACCATCAGAACATTAAATTCCCCGAAAAATTTGACCTCCGAAAAATTCGACCTCCGAAATTCAACTTTCTATTTCTTCATCATTTCTTTCCATTTTCCTCATGCAAAGATCAATTCAATATTTACTCCCTCACTCTTTTTCTTTCCCTCATTCTTTCCTCTATGCTCTCCTGTTTTATGAATCGCACTGGTTTTGACCATGACATAGTCGTTTAGGCTTCACTAGGGTAATGGAAAAGTGAGATTTGTTGGATCGGTGTCAGTTTGTAGATTTTAGTGTTCATTGGAGGTGGAGTTGAGGGTAGAGGAGCTCTTCCAAATTGAGCATAGTCGAATGGGTACTTAACCAACTCAGATCTAATGGATTCGATCAAAATGATAGAATGGGTACTTAATGGCACAAATTGTCAGTGACTGGAGAAAACTTGAGGCTTGAGAAAACTTTTTTTTTCGTTTGGACTTTGTAAATTCTTTTACACTTCTTTTGATTATAAGTTTTTTTATTAGATATGTTTGTTGATTGAAATTTTAGTAATTATAAACCGATGAGGGGTTCAAGATTGATTACTATATGGATAGTGTCAATTTCTCTATCTAGATTGCTCACTAACATGAGATAAAAATGATTACTTGAAAGGTTCAAATAATATTTTTTACTACTTGAACCCTTCAATTAATCACATGCTCTCTGTATAAATTATTGCATGAAACAAAATGACTACTTGAAAGATTCAAGTAATATATTTTTACTACTTGAACGCTTCAAGTAGTCACATGTTCTCCGTATAAATCATTGCATGAAACAAAATAACTACTTGAAGGGTTCAAGTAATCATAAAACACTACTTGAACCCTTCAACTAGTTACATGCTTCTATATAAAACAGACGACAATAGATAATTTGACTACTTAAAGGATTCAAGGTAGTGTTTTTTGACTACTTGAACCCTTCAAGTAGTCACATGCTCTCTGTACAAATCACTATATAAAATAAATTACTACTTGAAGGGTTCAAGCGGTCTCTTTTTACTACTTGAACCCTTTAAGTAGACATTTTTTTATCTCCTGCAGTGATTTATCTGAAGAACATGTGATTACTTCAAGAGTTCAAGTAGTAATATCTGACCACTTGAACCCTTCAAGTAGTGATTTTGATTCTGAAAGTAAAAAAAAATTACTTGAAGGGTTCAAGTAATTTTATCCGATTACTTGAACCTTTCAAGTAGTTACTTGTCTTGACTTTCAGAATCAAAATCACTACTTAAAGGGTTCAAGTGGTCAGATACAACTACTTGAACCCTTCAAGTAATTTTTTTTAACTTCTAAAATCAAAATCACCAATTGAAGGGTTCAAGTAATTAGATACAACTACTTGAACCCTTCAAGTAGTTACTTGTTTTGACTTTCAGAATCAAAATCACTACTTGAAAGGTTCAAGTAATCAGATACAACTACTTGAACCCTTCAAGTAGTTATTTGTTTTGACTTCTAGAATAAAAAATATTACTTGACGAGTTCAAAAAATAGGAGAATGAGATTTCGAGTGCGTCTCATTGAAGATGAAGAAGAAAATGAATGAGTCTCGCTGAAGAAGCAAAATGGGTCTCGCTGAAGAAGCAAAATGGGTCTCACTGAAGAAGCAAAAGAATAATGGGTCACCTTCTCACTGAAAAATCATAGAATCCACTGAATAACAACAACAACAACAACAACAACAACAACAACAACAATAATAATAAGAAGAAGAACAACAACAACAACAAGAACAAGAACAAGAAGATGAAGAAAAAGAAATATGAGCTTCGTTGAATAAAAGAAAAGAAGAAGATGATGAAGAAGAAGAAGAAGAGATGAATAGATTGATTTGATTGTGCATTAAGAATGTAAGAAAAATTGGAGGGATTATTAATATTTAATTGAATTGTGTAGGTCTCAAGGTATAGAATTCTGATTTTTAAAAATGGATATATATTTCTTAACCCAAAATGAAAAGGGTATATAATTCTAAATAACCCATTTTAATTTCATTTTTTATTATTATTTTCTTTATATTTTGAATTTTTATTGTTTTTATATTTTGTGAGTTTTATATTTTTATATTTTTGGGTATTTTCCTTAGACTTTAAAATTGGGCCAACAAATAAAATGAGTCTGAAAATACGAGCCCAAACAAAATAAGGTATCTATAGTGACCCTCTTTGTTCACTCTCTTACACTTAGGAGATATACAATGGTGTAGATAAGTATTCTGGTCAATATGGGAGTGACAATGTGGACAAATGGAATAGTGACCTCCACTGATTTGAGTTCTATGAAAAAAAAATCTAAAACAGACTTGGATAGACAGATGCTTCAACTTCGACTGAGTCTGGTTCGATACAATCGAAAATAAAAATGAAAATGGACCTGGATAGACACACAGTTTGACCTCGACTGAGGCTGGTTTGATTTAAGTGAAAATGCTTAAAATGAAAATGGACCTGGATAGACACGTGCTTCGAACTCGACTGAGTCATGTTTGATTTAACCGAAAATAGAAAAATGGACATGGCTTCGACCACAACCGAGTTGAGTTCGATTTAACCATATTAATTGAAACAGACCAAACGCTGACACTAGGCTTCGATCGTGACTTAGTCAGGTTCAATTTAACCAAAAATGTTCAAAATAAAAACTGACCTGGATAGACATAGGTTTCGACCTTGGCTAAGTCGGGTTCAATTTTAACAAAAATAAAAAATTGACCTGGTGCCGACACCAGGCTTTGATGGTAACCGAGTTGGTTTCAATTTAACCATATGAAAAATGGGCTTGGCACCGGCACTAGGCTTTGGCCACAACCGAGTTGGGTTCGATTTAACCTTAATGAAAAAAAATGGACCGGGCACTGACACCGAGTTTGGACCTTGACTGAGTCGGGTTTGATTTAATCAAAAAATAAAAATGAAAATAGACCCGGATAGACACATGCTTCGACCACAGCTGAGCCTGGTTTGATTTAACAAAATAAAAATGAAAACAGACCTAAATAGACACAGGCTTTGACCTTGACTGATTCTAGGTCGACTGAGTCTAGTTCGATTGAACTAAAAATAATAATGAAAATGGACATGAATAGACACAGGCTTTGACCTCGACTGAGTCTAGTTCGATTTAACTGAAAATACTTAAAATGAAATAAGACCTTTGATCAATGCATATAGATTAAGGTCAGTCGAAGTAAATATATATTTTTAGTTCTGTATGTGGATGGCATTCTACTTGCAAGCAATGATATGAGTTTATTCCATGAGACAAAACAACTCCTCTATAAAAACTTTGAAATGAAGGATTTAGGTGAAGCCTCTTATGTCATTGGCATAGAGATTCATAGAGATAGATCTCAACGAATATTAGGACTATCTCAAAGAGCCTAAATTGAAAAGGTTTTAAAGAGATTCAGAATAAAAGTCTACTCTCAAATAGTTGCACCTATAGTGAAATGAGATAAGTCCAATCAGAATCAATGTCCATAAAATGAATTAAAACAACAACAGATGGATATCATACCATATGCATTTGCAGTTGGCAGCCTAATGTATGCACAGGTATGTACAAGACCTGATATCAGATTCCCAATGGGCATGCTAGGTAGATGCCAAAGCAATCCTGGTATAGCGCATTGGAGGGTTGCTAAAAAGGTTATAAGGTACTTGCAAGGAACCCAAGATTACAGACTTACATACAAACACTTTGATCATTTTGAACTAGTTGGATACTCGAATTCAGATTTTACTAGATCTGTAGACACTAGAAAGTCACCTTTGGGAAACATTTTTCTTCTTGCTGAAGGTATTGTATCTTGGAGAAGTGTCATGCAAACCATTGTTGCTTCTTCTACCAAGGAAGCAGAGTTCATTGCATGCTATGAAGCTATTACACATGCACTATGGTCAAGGAATTTCATTAAGGGTCTCAAGATTGTCGATTCCATAGTGAGACCCATAAAGATTTATTGTGATAATTCGGCCACAGTTTTCTTCTCCAAGAATAATAAAAGTTGAAGTCGAAGCAAATATTTCGACATCAAGTATCTGGTTGTTAGAGAGCACGTGAAAATTGAAGAAATGTTCATTGAACACATTGGTACCGAGCTAATGATTGCGGATCCCATGACTAAAGGATTGCCGGTAAAAGAATACATAGATCATGTGGAGCATGTGAGTCTCATTAGCTAAATTTAAGTTTAATTTGGTATGTTAGCACTACATATCTCATTTGGACATGATAGTTTCTTATCTTGAAGAATAAAGTATTTTTTTTATTCGTGTACATGTAAGTTTTTCATTTTCATTGGAATATATAAAGTTGGAACCGAATGGCTTATAGGAAGACATTCATAAAGTGTTCACATACATACATGTGATACATGGAAGGGAATGCTCGTTTTAAGAGTATAATCGTTGTTATTCATGTTTTGGGATTCTTTAATTGAGTGAGAGTTTTTCAATTACTAGATTTCTCAGATAGATATAATATGATATGGTATGTGTGCCAAGTGGGAGAATGTTAGTTTCATATCTCTATTAGGAGACTTAAAGTGGCACACATGTCACTTATCCTAATTTTCAATATTAATATATATATATATATATCCACTGCACTCGAATACATGGTTAAATACCCGATACATACTAATTAACATTCATAACTTAGGCAAATACATAACACATAGTTAGGCAGTCTGTCAATGTTTTACAGGGGTAAACGGTCCTAACGCACTTTCTGCTCAGCGGACCTAGCCCAGACGCAACTTGAGGTCACATACGCTAACTATATGCTTAGTATTTATACTAAATATGTAATGATAATCAACATGGATCAAAGTACTCCTTCAGTTAGCACGAGATCGATGAATACTGGAGGTTATATTATGATGATATTAGACTTAAATTATTCCATGCATGATCCCATGAACACACAAACTAAGTGAAAACTGAAAAGAATACTTATTGTTATGCAGGTGAAAATCAAAACTTGAAAATTTATGGTTTTATTGCAAGAGGAGAGAGAGAGAGTACATAGAGAGAGGAAGTGCTCAACACATGAGCGCCTAATTCTATGTTATATCTTACTTGCGTTCAATAAGGGTGAGACTTCCCTTTTATATTACAAAAAGCAAAGACAGATAAGGTTGCGTGTCCTTGACATTCATTCTTATCTTCTTTATTGTGCTGGTAGTGAGAATCTACTTTAGTTAAAGTAGATTTGTCTTGTTGCTGATAAAGTAGTAGTGGGCATCTACTTTGTGTAAAGTAGATTTGTCCTTATGTGTGGACGGTTGCTGGTGGAAGATGAGAATTATTCTTTACCTTTTCCTTTCTTATTTTTATCTATTTTCTCTGAAATTAGGCAGGTGAGAGAATCCCAAAAGTCACTGATGGTGGGGTCTTCTACTGGTGGGCTTTCTCCTCCGAGGATGATAAATTCATTATCATCTTCCTCATGGTCAGATTTAGTTTTACTGTTGATAGATTTCATTGTAGTGTCTGTTGTTGAACTGATGGCTTGAAGGAAATGATCGTTCATAAAATCCATAGTCTTCATAATTAGCTCTTTTTCTGATAGGTCGGGAAACTATTTTTTCAATTCTTCTTAAACTAGAAAAAATGGATTTTCTGATATTGTTTATGCTGGCAGAGCCTTGGGAAGGGCATCTAAACAAGCCTGAGTGTGGGCTTTAATTAATTTCAATAGTTATGGTAAATTGGGGTTCATCCCCTTATCCCACCATTTCGTATAGAATACCCTTTTTAAATGAGGGATTTTATTCTGATAATCACACTGAAGATCCCATTTCCATATCCATGGGATGGTGAATCGGATGGCAAAATGAGCCATAGATTTAGTGACTGATATGTTCTTATTTGCTGGTAGAAAGGAATAAGCAGTATGTCATTCATTAAATGTTGTTCGAACTGTGTCTGGTAGAGTCTCGAGAGATCCCAAATTTATCTTACCAAACGAGAAACCAGTTGAGGAGATCATTTTTAGGACTTCTGGACAGATTCGGATAAACCACGTATGATTATGTACGAGATTCTGATAATAAAAGACATAGGTAAAGAAATCAATATAATCCCAATAACTATACTTATCGTCGGATGGTCCAAGACTTCTGGTAGTATGGGGGTGAAGACCCCATTGCCCAATAGGCATAATATTCTGGATAATAGTCATTTCAGTAATACTGTTAAAGGTGTACTGTTCTGGTATTAAAAGGACATCTTTAGCAGATTTGCTTGAAAGAAGCCTCTTGATTACTGTTATAAGTCTTGTTTAGACTTGGAAATTCTGTTGAGTAGGGATTTCCCTTACCGCTGCCCCTACAGCCTCGGCCTCTACTTCAGTTCATGAACCCTGTAGATATTCACGAATTAGAAAATTGCATAAAAATTCTGCTCACCTTTGATATGTTCAATATCAAAATCAAATATTGATAATAAACTTTGCCAAGAGGCAAAAATTTGCTTAGAAACAAGATTATGTACATCTTTCTTAAAATTTTGTTTGGCTACAGAGCAGTCAACTCTAATAAAAAAATGCTGGTTTAATAAATCATCTTGAATTTTAGCACACATTTAACAATGACTAAACATTATTGTTTAATTGTGGGACAATTTAGTGCTAGTCCTTTCCAAACTCCAGAAGTAAATCTAAGGAGTTCTTCTTTCTGGTTAGGATTTACTTGTTTAAGAATTCCACCATAGCCTAGATTTGAGGCGTATGTTTCCACGATCATTTTCCATAAGGGGTTAGGTAAAGACAAGCAATGTAATTGTTGTATTTTCTATTTTATTTTTCTTACTGCTAAAGTATGTTCAGCTGTCCAAGGAGAAGGATTCTTCTTGAGTCTACTGTAAATGATTGAACTATCCTGAGCACAATTTGGATAAAAATCTTTAATGTAATTAAGACTTCCTAAAAATCTCTGTAATTGAGTTTTTTCTTTTATTTCATTAGGAAATTTGGATGCAAACTCAATGCTTCTGTTTATAGGAATAACAATTCCATTAGAAATCTTATGTCCTAAAAATCTAACTTCTATTTGAAATAGTTTCATCTTAGATGCAGATAAAACTAAACCATTTTTATTTATCACATGCTTAAATATATGCAGATGTTTAACATGATGATCTATGGATGATGAGAAAATTAAAACATCATCTATATTGCAGATAGTAAATTCAATATATGGATTAAAAATATCATTCATGATATGTTAAAATTCTGAAGGTCCATTCTTAACACCAAATGGTAAAATGTTCTACTCATAGTGACCAAAGGGAATAATAAATGTTGTTTTATATCTATCACGTTCAGCAATTTGAATTTACCAAAATCCTGATTTTAAATCAAATTTAAAAAATTATTACTGAATTGTTTAAGCGATCTAAAAGATCATTTTTGTTCGGGATAGGATACCTAATCCATTGAAGGGCATCATTAAGCGGCTTGTTATTAATGACTAAACGAGGTTGTCCTCGTTCAATTTCAGCATTCTTGTACATATAAAATGTTGTACAACTCCAAGGAGACTTGCTAGGTCTAATGAATATTTTCTGTAGTAAAGAATCAATTTCTGTTTTACAGAATTTAAGATATTCCTTTTTCATTTTACTAGGTCTAGATTTTGTAGGAATATACTTTTCATCGAAATCCTAGTGATAGGTAAATAAATAATATGCTTTTTTCTATTCCAAAAAGCATTTGGAAGATCACTACAAATTTCTGTTTGAAATTCTGTTAAAATCATTTTGATTTTATTTTGAATAGCATTCTGTTGAATTTTATGTTCGATAGTCAAAACCTGGACTTCTTTTTGAATAAAATTAATTTGACTTTCTTTATTCTGTATAAGATCTTTAATAAGATCTAATTCTTTTGTATATGGTTTTGTAATAAATTCAAAAATAATTTTTCTGTTGTTAGTGGTAGTAGAAATACCATTATTGTCAATTTTATCCATAGGTATTAAGAGGCACATAAAAGGCTTGCCTAGGATAATATTCTGGGTCATATTTTTTAATAAAATAAAGGAAGTAGGTAATAAGATTCCTTGTTTACAGATTAAAACTTCTGGTAATTTAAATTCAATTTTTATTCTGTTACCGCTTGCACTGGTAAGAGATTGAGTGGTTTTCTGAAAATATTTCGTAAAGATTAAACCCTTTTGGATGCACTTCATATCAGCTCTTGTATCAATAAGCGCGATAACATCTTTTATTATGAAATATGGTTTAATACTAAAAGTAATTTTGGTATACCATTTTTGAAAAGTTACCTTATTCATAATCATAAGTTATTGGTTATTGTTGTCCTTTGGAGAAGAAGCACATTCTGGTTCAGGTATAGGTGCCTTGCTTTTGAAAGAAAGCTCTTGCTTCATAAGGGCAAGATCCTGGAAAATAACTTGAGTACAGTTTGTAACTATTTAATTTCAGATTTAAGAAAATTAACTTCCATTTTCAAATCTTGAATAGTTATAGGTTTTTCTGTAACCTTATTCTGGATGTGATCCATGATTTCTCGCATATTGTAATTCTCAATAGGAGGG
>QANY01001386.1:0-31403 GCA_003255025.1 Datisca glomerata | reverse complement strand
GTTTTCTTCTTCGGTTTATACAATTTTTTAATTTACCAGAAAAAAAAACGGGTCAGGGTTTCTTCTTCATTAAAATCGATCCTTAGGTTCTTGAACCATCATTGTTATCGGGTTTCATCGCAAAGCGACGGTGAGGTTCATATCACTTTAGCTTATCTCTTGAGCTAGAATCTACCATCTTTTACCATGAAGTTTTAATTTTAAATTCTTCTCATGATAAATGACAAAGACTCCTACTTGTGCTAGAGTTCTTAAAAAGATAATTCTGCTAACTTTGGAAGGCAAGATTCTAGGGACAAGTTGCTGATTTTTGTGAAGATTGAAGAGCACACAACCTCTATAAAAAGGGGGGCGCGCCCCAACCAAAGGGAGGAGGATTTTGAATTATTTTCTAGTTTTTCTTCAATATCTCCATGTGTAGCTAATGTCTTTCTTTGGTAAAGGGTGATTTCAAAGCTCTAGACATGGTTATTAGTTAATAAATTTAGGAATTTTCTTTCTTCTCTCTTTCAATGATGTTTATATTCTTTTGATTTCATTATCTATAGATTCTTTCTTGTTTGCTTGGGTGCGCAACTAGGTGTGCATGTTAGTAATTTTATTGCTAGTTTAGAATTTTGATCTATAATTGTCAAGGCTTTCTAAACAAAAGTAGCAAATTGTTTCCAGTGATTATGGGATATTTTCGTTTGATTATCACATAAGGAATATAACTCAAGTTTTATAAACCCAACTTTTGTGTTTGTTGCTTGACTCAACCCATATATTTCTTGATTAATTGCTTTCATTAAACTGAATTTAGAGAACTTGTTCTAGGTTGTTTAATGGAAAGAGTTTAAGTAAAGAACTTGTTTTACTTAACGACAAGGTAAGGAAAGATCAAAATAATCAAACTTGTGATTGTTTTAAGGTTGTTATTTTTGAAAGATTGAGAAAGGTATTTTTGATTATTGACTATTTTCATATTTCTAGAGGTGGAGAATTAATCCTTAACCATATTTCTTATCATATTCTTAATTCTTTATTTTCATATTTTTTTAGAGTGTCATTAGTGTGTCTAAAAGATTTCGTTCAATTTTGTTGAGCCTAAGTAGGATTTTTAATCACATTTCAATTTATGGCCAGTATAGAGTCTAGTGATTTTCTTGTGTCAATAACACTAAATTAGAAACAGTCTCCTGCAGGAATGACCCTTTCTTGTTACTATACTCAATAACAATGATATTTAATGCAAGGATTTAAGTTGGTCTTTGTGCGTGCCACCAATTGGGTCTTTTTGACTCTATATGGCATAGAAGCACCTAAAACAAAATCAACAGTCCAAATTCATACTCCAAACGTGTATTGGGTGTGAAAAGTCAGTTCGAGTAGATGCCACGCAAAAAAAATCCAAGTTTAGCAAAGTTAATCTATTTTCAGCCTAAACACGTGCCATTGGGACTTTTTGATTTCGTATGGCACTAGAAGTACCTAAAATGACCACAAAACTTCAAATCCATATCCAAAATGTGTATTAGGTGTCAAAAAACAGTTTGAGTACATCCCGCGCCCAAAAGATTCAAGTTTACCCGAGTTCATTTAGTTCAGGCCTAAACACACCTGATTGAGTCTTTTTTACTCTGTATGGAACTAAAAGAACTTAAACGGTCACAACCTTCCAAATTCATATTCCAAATGTGTATTGCATGTCAAAAGTCAATCCGAGTACATGTCATGCCCAAAAGATTAAAGTTTAGCAAAGTTCATTTAGTCTGGCTCCAAACATGTCTCATTGGGTCTTTTTAACTCTGTATGACACTAGAAGCACCTAAAACAATCACAACACTCTAAATTCTTACCCCAGATGCGTATTGGGTATCAAAAGGTAGTTCGAGTACCTGTTATGCCCAAAAGATCCAAATTTAGCCAAGTTCATCTACTTTGGGCCTAAACACATCTCATTGGGTCTTTTCGACTCTGCATGGTACTAGAAGCACCTAAAATGAACACAACACTCCAAACTCTTATTCCAAATGTGTATTAGGTGTAAAAAATAGGTTCGAGTACATGCCATGTCCAAAAGATCCAAGTTTAGCCAAGTTCATCTAGTTTGGGCCTAAAAGCTTTCCATTGGGTCTTTTGACTCCATATATGGCACTAAAAGCACCTAAAATGAGCACAACACTCTAAATTCTTACCCCAAGCGTGTATTGGGTGTCAAAAGTCAGTTCCAGTACATGTCTAAAAGATCTAAGTTTAGCCATGTTCATCTTATTTGGGCATAAACACGTCTCATTGGGTCTTTTTGATTCTCCAAATTCTTACCACAAACATGTATTGGATAACAAAAGTTAGTTTGAGTTCATACCATACCCAAAAGGTCCAAGTTGAGCCAAGTTCGTCTAGTTTAGGCCCAAAACACGTCTCATTGGGTCTTTTGACTTCATATGGAACTAGAAGCACCTAAAACGACCTTAACAGTCAAAATTCTTACCCCAAATGTGTATTGGGTGTGAAAAGTCAGT
Source organism: Datisca glomerata (assembly GCA_003255025.1). Taxonomy (NCBI): domain Eukaryota; kingdom Viridiplantae; phylum Streptophyta; class Magnoliopsida; order Cucurbitales; family Datiscaceae; genus Datisca; species Datisca glomerata. The sequence continues at coordinate 28,899 of QANY01001386.1, read as the reverse complement.
TCAAGTACATGCCATGTTCAAGTACAAGTCAGTTCAACTTATCTCCTGGCTCCTTGTGAAAGCTAGGAAAGGTTACTTCTTGAGCCTTATGTTGAAGCTTATGTTCAGCTCGTTTGTCTATCATATCTGGAGAGAGAGAAATAATCGAGTCTTTGAGGGCAAAATGAGGGACAAGAAAGTGGTCTTGGCTTGCATTAGAAATGCCATTAAAGGTAGATTTTTGAGTCTCAAAGGGTTTTCTGTGACTGAAGATAACAAAACCATTCAGCTTGCCTGGGGATTGAATGCCTCTATTTTTGACAATTAAGCTTGGTTCTTCTGTTTCTTTAGGCTGTTATCACTTGTAATCTTCTGTTAGTGTTGGAGTGCCTCCAGCTTGTGTGTTGGCTGGTTCCTTGTTATTTGTGTCTTTTTCCTGGGGTATACCCCTTGTATATTTGTATGTTTTCTTCTTCGGTTTATACAATTTTTTAATTTACCGAAAAAAAAATGTAAAAAGATCCAAGTGTAGCCAAGTTCATCTAGTTTGGGCCTATACACATCCCATTGGGTCTTTTTGACTCTATATGGCATAGAAGCACCTAAAACGACACCAACAGTTCAAATTCTTAACCCAAACGTGTATTGGGTGTGAAAAGTCAGTTCGAGTACGTGTCATGCAAAACAGATCCAAGATTAGCAAAATTCATCTAGTTTGGGCCTAAACACGTGCCCATGGGTCTTTTTGATTTCATACGGCACTAGAAGTTCCTAAAACGACCAATAAACTTCATATTCTTATCCCAAACATGTATTGGGTGTCAAAAAATAGTTCAAGTACATGACATGCCCAAAAGATCTAATTTTAGCCAAGCTCATCTAGTTTGTGCCTAAACACATCACATTGGGTCTTTTTGACTCTGTATAGCACTAAAAGCACCTAAAACGATCACGACATTCCAAATTCTTATCCCAAACCTATATTGCATGTGAAAAGTCAGTTCGAGTATATGTCATGCTAAAAAGATCCAAGTTAAGCCAAGTTCATCTAGTTTGGCCCTAAACACATCCCATTGGGCCTTTTGACTCCATATGGCACTAGAAGCACCTGAAACGATCACAACACTCCAAATTATTATCCCAAACGGAGAGCAATGAGTAGTGCTATGGCCAGCCCTCATGTAAGCAAATTCCACAAATGGCAAACAATCCTCCCATGTCCTATTGTTCTTTTCTATGATTGCCCTTAGTAAAGTAATCAAAGTCCTATTAACGATCTCAGTTTGCCCATCGGTTTGAGGGTGACAAGTAGTTGAAAACTGTACCTTAGTTCTAAATTTCCCCATAACACACGTCAAAACTTACTCAAAAACTTAACATCTCTATCACTAACAATGCTATTAAATATGCCATGTAATCGCACAACTTCATTGAAAAATAAATCAGCAGTCAACTTAGCATCATCAGTTTTATGACATGGTATAAAATGAGCCATCTTACTAAATCTATCAACCACGACAAAGATACTATCACGGCCTTTCCTAGTTCTAGGCAACCCAAGCAAAAAATCCATAGGCAAATCTGTCCAATGTTCATTAGGAACGGGTAATACCCATGCAGTTTCAACCTAGACTTAGCTTCTCTACATGGAGGACATGGGAGGATTGTTGTAGATGGAGTGCCTCTCTTCTCCTTCTTTCTCTATTGTTGTAAATGGTGATTTGACAAGGTACTTCTCTCTTTTTTGGTAAGGAAATTGTATAAACCAAAAGATACTTACACATGTACAAGGGGCATACCCAAGAAATACAAAATTAGAGCCTAATCAGAGGCTTAAGATCTGCATGTAAATTAAACTGGTAATATGTAAAGTACTGAAATTAGATACCTAGGCTTTATAAGACAGCCAAGGGTTACAAAATGATTTGGTTAAGACCCTATCTATCCACTAAGCGTAGATTAGTATCATTAGTGCCAAAACACTTAGAATCCCAAAGCCTTAATCTGACTAATTGTGAGATAGCATGTTAAGGATAAACCTACACACCAAGTTCAAAGGACTCAACATCTTAAAGATGAGCATGATCAAGAAGCCAATGAGCGAGTTCAAGAGGTTTCTAATCTAATTAGCATGCCTCAAGGACCAATAACAAGGTCGCGGTCTAAGAAGCTTCAACAAGCTTTAATCCACCATTTGCAAGGCTTATTCAATTCAGCTAGTGAAGGTCTACAAGGACATCAAAGCTTTGAGATAAGTGCAACACGAGTCCAGTACAACTTGGTTCAAGTCCAAGCTATTAATGGGTTGGATTAAGTGTGTAATGAGCCATTTTTGTGTTACATTTTGGGCTGAACGAAATTTCACTTTATTTAGAGTCCATTAGTTTTATTTTGCTTAATATATAGTCTATTCTTAATTATTAATTAAAATATAATAAGGGTCCAGAATTTTAATTTAAGAAAAACCAAAAGGTTGTTTTGCTTTTATCTTTGTGTTCTTGAGTAGAATACGTGCTTTAAGAAACATTCAAGTAGATTGATCATCTTCTTGTGGAGTGTGTCGAAACTGGAATTCAGAAACAAGTTTTCTTTATTCTAGTTCTTGATCATCTATTTTAGAAATAGGTTTTTCTAGCCTTTTCTTAGTGGTTGTTGCCGAATTGATTATTAGGGTTTTCACGATAATGCTTCATGGGTTCCTATACATAAAGGGTTCTCAAGCTTATCCTTGGAGGTTCCGTATCATTTGGTATCAAAGCTTTGGCTCTAGATTAGGTTTTATCTCTTTAAAATTATGTTTCTTTAATTCTGATTTCTTGCGTTTTTCTTGTTCTTTTGAATGCAATTTTGGGTTATAGTTGTAGTTCAAAAAAAGAGAAAAAAAATAAATAAAATTCGTGCAAAAAAAAGAGCACGTATCAAAAAAGAAGAAGAAGAAGAGAGAATTTTGTTCGAAAAAAAGAAGGGAACGAAAATAGCTACTTTCCTAATTCTAGGAAGATATTTGTTTCTTAATTTGTTACTTTCCTAATTCTAGGAAGTTCTTTATTTCTAAATTCATTACTTTCTAAATTTGTCACTTTCCTAAATTAGTCTCTTTCCTAAATTCATTTTTTCCTAAATTAATTACTTTCCTAAGTTCTTTACTTTCCTAACTTCATTACTTTCCTAAAATTAGTTAATTTCCTAAATTCTTTACTTTCATAACTTCAATACTTATCTAAAATTAGATACTTTCCTAAATTCTTTACTTTTCTAATTTCATTACTTTCCTAAAATTTGTTAGTTTCCTAAATTCGTTACTTTTCTAAATTCTTTACTTTCCTAAATTTGTTTCATGCTCAACTTGTTTTGAAAGTTTCAGTTTTGAAATTCTACACATTACAAGCTATTTGAATTGTTTTAAAAGTGTGATTCACCTAAGAACACGAAAGAATAAGCTAGAGTGATGTGAGGAAAACCATGAGTGAATTAGATTTTTGTTTTTGGGTTAAACACGAGTGACCCCCATCTTTTGAGTGTAAACACGTGAGGGAGTGCTTGTGAGGTCCATGAATTATTTTTGTTTCTTACATTCTATTGCAGTAAGTCAAACCAAAGTGGAGATAATGATGTTGGTCATGTTCCTGTTGCTATGCTTTGTGAGGCTCAACGAGGAGAGTTTACATGTTTTAATCGAAATATGGAGGCCATGGGGGATGCAAGGTTTTAGGCGGTTGAAAGAGCAACACCAAATCACCACAAGAGGCGACGAGGAGGCAGAAACCAAATATCTCAAGTTGATGACTTGGAAGATAAATATTTGGATTATAATGAGGATGATGATGATACAATTGTTGGAAGGGTCATGCCTAGAGGAGGAAGAGAAGGTCGCGGTTTTGGTAGAGGTAGAGGGAGAATGTGAGAAAGTCAATTCCATGGTCGAAGTTGAGGCAATGACGATTTTGTAGATAGAAATTTGGGAAGCATTAAACTTATAATACCTCATTTTCAAGGTAAATCAGATCCGTAGGCGTATTTACAATGGGAAAAGAAGGTGGAACTCATATTTGATTGTCATCAATTTAGTGAGGAGAAGAAGGTCAAGTTGGCAGTCACCCAATTTTGAGATTATGCTATAGCTTGGTGGGATCAATTGGTGACAAGTAGAAGAATAAATATGGAGAATACAATTCAGACTTGGAATGATCTCAAGTCTACAATGAGGAAGAGATTTGTACCTAGGCATTTTCGTAGGGAACTTGTGCAAAAACTTCAAGTTCTTAGACAAGGCAGTAGGGGTGTGGATGATTACTACAAGGAGATGGAAATGCTCATGACTAGGGCTGATATAGAGGAGGATACGGAGACCACTATGGCACATTTCTTGGCTGGTTTGAACAAGGAGATAGCTGACCGAGTGGATTTGCAACCTTATGTGGAGTTATAAGAGATTGTGCACATTGCCATCAAGGTGGAAAAGCAACTTCAAGGAAGAGGGTCAGCAAGGTATGATTCCAAACCTTATTCTAACTCTAATTCTACTTGGAAAAGGGATGGGAGGAGTGATTTTAAGGGTGGAAACAAGGCTTCTTTTAATGGTTCAAAGGGAAAGACAGATTCGATTTACAAAGAAAAATCCAAACTCGAAGAGCCTAAAGGGAGAAATAGGGACATTAAGTGTTGGAAGTGTCAAGGTGTAGGTCATATTAGCAAGGAATGCCCTAATAGGAGAACTATGACCCTACGAAATGGCGAGATAGTGACTGATGAAGATGAGGGTAACAATGAAAGCGATGATGAGGAGATGCCCGAATTAGAGAGTTGTAGTGAAGGGAGCAATGAAGAACCGATTAGGGGTGATGTGTTGGTTACAAGGCGTGCTCTTAACACTCAATTGAAGGAGGCTTGTCATGAGGAGCAGCGAGAGAACTTGTTCCACACAAGGTGTCATGTTAAAGGTAAGGCATGTAGTGTGATGATCGATGGTGGAAGTTTCACTAATGTGGTGAGTACAATCTTGATTAATAGATTGGGGCTGTCTACTACACTACACCCACGACTATACAAGCTTAAATGGCTTAATGAGTGTGGTGAGGTCAAGGTGAATAGGCAATCTATTATCTATTTTATAATTGGTAAATATCATGATGAGGTGTTGTGTGATGTGGTTCCTATGAATGCTGGAGATATTTTGCTTGGTAGGCCGTGGCAATTTGATAGGAGAGCTATGCATGATGGGTACCTCAATAGGTATTCATTCACCAAGGATGGACGGAAAACCATACTAACACTTATTTCCTCAAAAGAAGTGTATGAAGACCAATGTAAAATGAAAGGATGAGAGTGGACGCTGAAAAAAAAGAAAAAGAGAGCAAGAAAAGTGCTTTAGAGAGTGAAAACAAAAAGAGTGAAAAAAAGAGGGAAAAGAAAAAGGAGAGAAAAGTGCAAAGAGTGTGAGGTTAGTAGCCAAGGCAAGTGAGGTTAAATATGCATTGTACTCCAATCGGCCAATATTTGTACTGTTGTACAAAGGGGCTTATTTTGTAACTAATGAACTTAACCCCTCTTTGCCTAGTGTGCTTGTTGATCTTTTGCAGAAATTTGAAGACATGTTTCCTGTGGAGATGCGAAGTGGTTTACCACCAATTAGAGGCATAGAACATCAAATTGATTTCATTCCTGAAGCTTTTTTTTTTGTCAAAAGTAAAAATGTATTAACCAAAAGTATTATACACTTATACAAAGACATACCTAGGTTTACAACATATATTATAGTGCTATGCTCAAAGACAATAAAACACACTGTAATGCTACACAAAAAGCACACATAATAGAAAAACCAAGTAAAAAAAAATGATAAAGCACAGAAACTTTACCTAGGAATCGGTCAGAACAAATCAAAAGTAGAAAGTTACACCAAATTAGAAGAATCATAAACAACTCAACCATCAACCGATGTTATCAAACCTAGCATCCACCGCTAGTGGGGCACACTTATAGGAAACTGGCTCCAGCTGGTGAAAAAGTGAGATGGGCTCCTCTTATTTGGTTTAAGAAGCATATTCCCAGATATAGCTTTATTACTTGGCTTGCTGTTCTTAATAGGCTTGCAACTGCGGATAGATTGGCTGCTTGGACCTCCTCTCCTAGGTCTTCCAATGTTAGTAGTTGTGTAATTTGCTTGCATCCTTCAGAATCTTCTGAACACCTATTTGTTTCTTGCCCTTATTCTAGCTTTATTTGGTAGAATTTGGTTGGTTTGTGTGGGTTGGTGTCTTCTCCTAGGAACTGGAATCAACTTATCTCCTGGCTCCTTGTGAAAGTTAAGAAAGGCTACTTCTTGGGCCTTTTGTTGAAGCTTATGTTCAGCTCGTTTGTCTACCATATCTGGAGAGAGAGAAATAATCGAGTCTTTGAGGGCAAAATGAGGGACAAGAAAGTGGTATTGGCTTGCATTACAAATGCCATTAAAGGTAGATTTTTGAGTCTTAAAGGATTTTTTGTGACTGAAGATAACAAAATCATTCAGCTTGCCTGGGGATTGAATGCCTCTATTTTTGACAATTAAGTTTGGTTCTTCTATTTCTTTAGGTTGTTATCTCTTGTAATCTTCTGTTAGTGTTTGGGTGCCTCCAGCTTGTGTGTTGGTTGGTTCCTTTTTTTTTTCTTTTGCCTGGGGTATGCCCCTTGTATATTTATATGTTTCTTCTTTGGTTTATACAATTTTTAAATTTACCGAAAAAAATAACCAGTATCTTAGAACGGCCAAACAAGAGACCTCACTAGGCAGCCTCGGCAAGGTAGAGCCTAAGAGATGCAGCCTCATTTGACTCAGATCAATCAACCAGTACATCTAGCAACTCTAATCAGATCATACCTCTCTCACTAATCGCGCACAGCAAAAAATAAGGGACCTCACCAGGCAGCCTCGGCATTGGAAACCCCAGGAGATACTTCCTCTTCTGACAGGACTAAAGGGTAAACCAGGACCTCAATCAAATAGCACAAGACAGCCAGGAAGAAACCGCAGACAGACAGGGAGTCGCTATCCTCTCTCTGATGAGGGTGAAAATCCAACTCCGGTTGGGACAGTGTCGACCACCGAAGACAAAACCCAAAAAACTGTCAAAGAACTCAAACTAAATTTCTCAGGCAACCAGGTGCAAGAGAAGAACAAAGCCAACCCGGAACCACCGGGAAAGAAGATCTGAGCTGAGACCCATGGATGTAAACTTCAATGCTCTGTAGCGGAGGGAGGGGCCTCCAAATCAAGACCCAAGCCTCAAACCGGTGCACAGCTGACCAGAAAACAAGCAGGGGAGGCCAAGATCCATACCTTAAAATGCAAACCTTACCTCCGAATGGCAGCAACGAAGGGAAGACCAGAGACGGTGATGGACAGACGGCTAATCTGCGCAAGCAAGGCCTTCCAGCACCACCCTTTCACTGGAGTAGAAAGAAGAGGGTAGGGAATCCCAACCCTGACCTCGTCAGAGCCCAGGGCTAGGTTCAACGGCAGATCCGGGGGGGTGGCTGAAGCAGAAAAAAAGGACTGTTTTTAGAGAGAGGTGAGACTCTCTCTCTAGAAACCCTCAATCTGGTCATTAATTCATTCCTGGAGCTTCCATACCCAATAGGCCATCATATAGAACAAATCCAAGTGAGACAAATGAGATCCAAATATAAGTGGAAGATTTGCTAGCTAAGGGTATGTGAGGGAGAGTCTAAGTCCTTTCTCGTTTCCTGTTATTCTTGTGCCAAAGAAGGATGGAACATGGAGGATGTGTGTGGACTATCGAGCCATCAATAAAATCACTGTAAAGTATCATCACCCTATTCCTAGGTTAGATGACATGTTTGATGAATTATATGGTTCTTGTTTGTTCACTAAGATAGACTTGAAATCTGGTTATTATCAAATTCGAATGAATGTTGGAGATGAATGGAAAATAGCGTTTAAGACAAAGTATGGGTTGTATGAGTGGCTTGTTATGCCATTTGGTCTTACTAATGCACCTAGCACATTCATGAGATTGATGAACCATGTGTTACGTGAGTACTTGGGAAAGTTTGTTGTTGTTTACTTTGATGATATTCTCATTTACTCTAGGTGCTTAGATGATCATATCATGCATGTGCGTCAAGTACTAGAAATACTTAGACAAGAAAAGTTGTATGCTAACCTTAAGAAGTGTAGTTTTTGCATGGAAAGGGTTAATTTTCTTGGTTTTGTAGTGTCTAGTCAAGGTATTGAGGTTGATGAGGGCAAGGTAAGATCCATTAAGGAATGGCCAAGACCTAAGAACGCTAGTGAGGTGAGGAGCTTTCATAGGCTTGCTGGTTTCTATAGGACATTCATTAGGGATTTTAGCACAATAGCCGCACCTTTGAATGAGTTACTTAAGAAGAATGTTGGTTTTGTTTGGAGTGAGGCACAAGAACATGCATTTAATGAACTTAAGGATAAATTGTGTGCTGCACCTTTTCTTGCTTTACCTAACTTTGATAAAACTTTTGAGATCAAATGTGATGCTAGTGGCATAGGAATTGGAGCTGTTTTGCTATCCATGCAGTAACATCGTTTTGAATACATTCAATTTGAATTGGCATTTTGTCCATCATAATTATCATCATAGTTATGGTGATGAAACACCCACAAGAATTAGCCTTGGACAGTTTATTTGTGAAAATGTATGTATAGCCAAAAACAGACCACACCTAAAATCGAGTCAAATTATAATTGTTCAAGTTGATTCTGTAGTAATAAGATCAGCTAAGCCTTATTTGGCAACTTCAGGAGCAACTGTTCATCGCCATTATGGAGAAATCCTTTATGAAGGAGATACGTTAGTTACATTTATATATGAAAAATCGCGATCTGGTGATATAACGCAAGGTCTTCCCAAAGTGGAACAAGTGTTAGAAGTGCGTTCGATTGATTCAATATCGATGAGCCTAGAAAAGAGAGTTGAGGGTTGGAACGAGCGTATAACAAGAATTCTTGGAATTCCTTGGGGATTTTTGATTGGTGTTGGACTAACTATAATTTGATCTTGATCCTTGTAGAGTGAAAAAAGGAACTACACTTGATCTGCACGAACCTCCTGATAATACCCATAAATGACTTGTTTTTGGTAAGGGATGGACATTACTATATGTAAATTCAGGTGCATGATACACATCAGTACTCCAGTGCATTTCTCCCTCTGAGTCAGAATAAAAATGTTTTCGAACCCTCTCTTTAAAATTGAAAGTGTATGTTCCTGCGCGAATCTCAGCAATCACTTGTTCTGATTCTACATATTGATCATTTTGAACTAAAAGAAAAACTTTTTGGTGGAATAGTCATAGAATTTGTTTCTTCGTCTTTACAAACAAAAAATAAAAAAAAAAAAATAGTAGTGAAATTCACTGTGACGCGTTCACTAAAAAAATCCTTTTGTAGCAAATCATTTATTAAAAAAATAAATAAACTTAACACAAAGGCAGAAAAAGAAATAATAGTAACTTGGTCACGAGCATCTACCATTATACCCACAATGATTGGACATACTATTGCTATTCATAACGGAAGGGAGCATTTATAGCATCGAATGAAAAAACTCTGGAATTAGAAGAAAATCAAAATCAAGGCGAAAACGAATCTGCGTCCCAAGAGGATCTTGAATCAGCTTTTTCAAATCAAGAAAAATATGTTGAAGAAGATTATGTGGGATCAGATATGAAAAAACGTAGAAATAAAAAACACTACAAGAAAAATACGGAAGACTCGCTTTCGCTACGGCTCCGCTGGGTTCCCTTAACCAAGCCACTGCCTATGAGTCGCCGGCTCATTCTTCAACAGGCACGCGGTCAGAGTCCTGGTCTCCTCCCACTTCTTGGAAGCTTACGGTTATGTTCTATTTCACTCCCCGATGGGGGTTCTTTGAAATATTTCAAATGATTAATGACGACCCGAATCCGTAATTTTTTATAATTCTATCAAAAATGATATATGAAAAATGCAGGACCAAAGACCGCAAATGTACTTTAGTGAGAAGTTAAGTGGGGCAACGTTGAAGTATCCAATATATGACAATGAATTATATGCTTTGGTTCGAGCTCTGCAAACATGGCAGCATTATTTGTGGCCTAGGGAGTTTGTGATACACACTGACCATGATAAATGGGTGGAGTTCATTGAAACATTCTCATATGTGATTAAGTATAAGCAAAGTAAAGAGAATGTAGTTGATTTTGGTATACTCTAGTTAATTCTCTTAGTGCTAAATTGTTGGGTTTTGAGCATATTAAGGATTTGTATCAATATGATGATGATTTTGGTGAAATATATGCATTTTGTGATCGTGAGGCTGTTACGGATGATTTTTACTTGTTTGATGGTTTCTTGTTTAAGAGAAATAGGTTCCGCATTCCTAAGTGTTCTATGAGGGAATTGTTGATTAAGGAAGCACATGGAGGAGGCTTAATGGGGCATTTTGGGGTAAATAAGACCTATGAGATGCTGTTAGCATATTTCTTTTGGCCTGGTATGAAACATGATGCGCATAAGGTTTGTGAGCATTGCATTACATGTAGAGAAGTTAAGTCTAGGTTGAAACCACATGGGTTGTATACAACACTACCTGTTCCTAGTGAACCTTGGACAGGTTTGTCTATAGATTTTGTGCTTGGATTTCCTAGAACTAGGAAAGGCCGTGATAGTATGTTTGTCGTGGTTGATAGATTTAGTAAGATAGCTCATTTTATACCATGTCATAAAATTGATGATGCTAAGTTGATTGCTGATTTATTTTTCAAAGAAGTTGTGCGATTACATGGCATACCTAAGAACATTGTTAGTGATAGAGATGTTAAGTTTTTGAGTCACTTTTGGTGTGTGTTATGAGAAAGTTAGGAACTAAGTTATTGTTTTCAACTACTTGTCACCCTCAAACTGATGGGCAATTTGAGGTAGTTAATAGGACGTTGATTACTTTACTTATGGTAATCATAGAAAAGAACATTAGGACATGGGAGGATTGTTTGCCATTTGTGGAGTTTGCTTACAATAGGGTTGTTCATAGCACTACTCATTTTTCTCCATTTGAGATTGTTTATGGATTTAATCCTCTTACTCCTATTGATTTATTACCATTGGCACCTAACAATTTTGTGAGTGTTGATGCTAATTCTAAGGCAGATTTGGTGAAGAAGTTATTACATAAGCAAGTTAAAGAGAGGATTGAAAAGCAAAATGCTCAAGTCGCTTCACGTGTGAATAAGGGATGAAAACAAATGATTTTTCATTCTGGAGATTGGGTTTGGGTGCATTTTCATAAAGAGAGGTTTCCGCTTCAAAGAAAGTCCAAGCTCAGCCCTAGAGGCGATGATCCTTTTCAAATTCTTGAAAGGATTAATGACAATGCATACAAAATTGACGTTCCAGGTGAGTATAATGTTAGTGCTTCTTTTAATGTAGCTGACTTAAGTTATTTTGATGTAGGTGATGCATTAGATTAGAGGTCGAATCCTTTTAAAGAGAGGGGAAATGTTAAGGATAAACCTACACACAAAGTTCAAAGGATTCAACATCTTAAATATGAGCATGATCAAGAAGGCAAGGAGCGAGTTCAAGAGGTTTCTAGTCCAATTAGCATGCCTCAAGGACCAATAACAAGGACGCGGTCTAAGAAGCTTCACCAAGCTTTAATCCACCATTTTCAAGGCTTAGTCAATTCAGCTAGTGAGAAGGTCTACAAGGACATCAAAGCTTTGGGATAAGTGCAACACGAGTCCAGTTGGTTCAAGTCCAAGCTATTAATGGGTTGGATTAAGTATGTAATGGGCCATTTTTGTGTTACATTTTGGGCTGAATGAAATTTCACTTTATTTAGAGTCCATTAGTTTTATTTTGCATAATATAGTCTATTCTTAGTTATTATTTAAAATATAATTAGGTTAGTTTCCTATTCTTGGGATTTAGGATTTTAGGAAACCTTTGTAAAGGCTATAAATATGTCTTGCTAGAATGTTTTAAGGGTCCAGAATTTTAATTTAAGAAAAACCAAAAGATTGTTTTGCTTTTATCTTTGTGTTCTTGAGTAGAATACATGCTTTAAGAAACATCCAAGTAGATTGATCACCTTCTTGTGGAGTGTTTCGAAACTGGAATTCAGAAACAAGTTTTATTTATTCTAGTTCTTGATCATCTATCTAAGAAATCTCTTTTTCTAGCCTTTTTTTAAGGGTTGTTGCCGAATTGGTTATTGGGTTTTCACGTTAATGTATCGTGGGTTCCTATACATAAAGGGGTTCTCAAGATTATTCTTGGAGGTTCCATATCATAGCTTCAATTAGGATCTTGGAATCTCTGATTTTGCCTTAAAAAAATCCTTGCATTTCTTTCTCTCCATATATAATAGATGAAGGAAGTAAAAGCTAGCTTAACTAGGACTCCTCTGAGTGACTTCCCTTTTGCATTAGCTAGCATCCAATCTACAAACTGATCCCAATCCCTAACTTGGCACTGTAGATCACATTTGTTCACAAGTGTGGTCCATACTCTGGCTGAATAAGAACAATTGACAAACAGATGCTCATGTGTCTCCTGGTAGCCAACACAACACACACAATCAGAACAAAACTTTGGTGTTTGGTCCCATTTTACAACCCTATCTCTAGTGGTAAATTTGTTTCTCAAAACAACCAAGAGATAAAGCTGCACTTTGGGATGTGTTTAGAGAACCACATCACCTTTGCCCACTTAACCGGTTGTCTTGTAGGGGACAGTGCCTTATAGGTTAGACTTAGAGAGAAATCTCCATTCTGACTTGAACTCCATTTCCAAACATCTTGTCTTTGAGCTTGGGGAGGAGGAATTGGAACACTTCTAATCTCAAGAAGCTCAAAGGTGTTTGAAGTTGGCCAATGCCATTTATTGTCTTGAATGACAACACTCACCATAGAGCCCGTAGTCCAAGAAGTTCCTGACAAAAGTCTTTGCCTAAATATGGCCCAAAGGACACCCAGAGGATGCCAATTATCTGTAAGAAGCTTCACAGTAGTACCATCTCCAATAGTTGTAGAGCAAAAGGGCAGAAACTTGCTCCTGAGCTTGAGAAGCTTTCTCCAAACCCAAGATAGGTTAGAAGGAATGGAAACCAAGAAAATTGAACTATTTCAGATTTGGTATGTTTGACACCAATCTTTCCAAAGTGATCTTTTAGAGGGGAGTAGCAAGAACCATAAGTGTACCCAAGAGATTTTTGCAGTAATCCAAGATATGATCTTGGATCTCCTCATGGGAATTAAGTAGAGAGCCTTGGTTGTCTAGGTGTGTAATCATGGTTTTGAATATTTTATTTTTAATGCTTTAAAAAAAGAAAGAAGTGTTCTGATAACCCAATTGAAGTCACTGTACTCTTGACTTTTGCCTGTAGAAGTTCTCTTCAGCATGTCTAAGCTCAAAGAATTTGGAGCATGCATCTCTCTCATGAGCCTGTAACAATGCATTTAAAGGGTAATTTCCCAACAAGTTTTGAATTCACTCCATGTGTGCTTCAGCCAATTTAACTCTAGAAGGGAGATCACTGCAAAATCTTTGGTTAAACCTACTCAATTCACCTTTGAATGCCTTAAGCTTCTTACACAGTCTAAACATTGGTGTCCCTGAAATCTCAACCCCCAAACTCTGTCCAGAAGTTGCCAAAACCCTTCTCTTTCAAACCAAAACTCAAAAAACTTGAAGCTTACTCTTGGTTTATAGGGGTCCTTCTACATTTATAAGACAATTGGACAATGATCAGAGATGCTAGGAGGAGCAAAGAGACATTTTGTGTCGGGGAATGAGTCAATCCAGTTAATATTTGCCATCACTTTATCCAGCTTACACATGATAACGGTTCCACCATGATGCATGTTTGACCATGTGAATTGACAACCTGAGTATGCAAGGTCCTCAACCTCAATAGTGAAAGTGCATTTGTGGAAGTCAAAGATGCCTTCATCCCATCCCTTAGCTCCTCCTGATATCTCACTAGGGGAGGCAATAACATTGAAATCTCCGGTGATAAGCCACGAGGCATGAGAAGTGAGTGAGTGGTGGGAGCACAAGAATTCCCAAAGCTTCTTCCTTATCACTTTAGAATTTGAAGCATATACGTGTGATATAACATACAACTCTCCTTATTTGTTTGTGTTGGTTATGGCGGTTCTATCTGGTATTCTCAAGCATGCTTCTCATAAAGCTGACTTTGGCTATCACTGAAGGTGTAAGGAGCTTGGTATCGTTAACTTGTACTTTGCTGATAATCTCTTTATCTTCTGTAAGGGTGATATTACTTCTGTTCAACTTATTATGGAGAGCTTAAACTTGTTTGAGGCTATGTCTGGTCTTCAACCTAATCTACAAAAAAGTCAGTTTCATGTCTGGGGTCCATCCATCCCCTTCTCAAGCAATTCTGGATTTGTGCAATTTCAGCATTGGGGAGCTTCCTATGAGATACTTGGGGGTTCCTTTGATTGCCTCAAAGCTTAGAAAAATAGATTGTATCACTCTAGTAGACCATATCACAGCTAGCGTGAAGTCTTTGGAGTCTAACTACCTTTCTTATGCTGGAAGATTACACCTGGTTAAATCCGTGTTCTATGCTATTTTTCAATACTGGGCTAGCTTATTTATTCTTCCCAAGAAGATCTTGAATATGATTCAGGCGATTATTAGGAATTACTTGTGGAACGCGTCAGCTGTAAAGCATTCTGGTGCTAAAGTGGCTTGGAGTGACTTGTGCCTTGATAAGTCCCAAGGAGGTTTGGACCTTAGAGATCTGTCTCTAGCTAATGAAGTGGCTGTGGCTAAGCATTTCTGGTTCCTGGTCTCTTTGGATAAAGCTTCCCTTTGGAAGGATTGGTGCAAGTTTTTGTTGATCAAGAAGAGCTCTATCTTCTTGGTTAAGCTTGCCACTAATCCTTCTTGGAGTTGGAGGAAAATTCTTAAAATCAGAGACAAGTTTGCTGGGTATTGCAAAGCTCTTGTGGGAAATGGTGAGCAGATTTCTCTTCTCTTGGACCCTTGGCACCCTTTAGGGGCTCTTTCTCAAAGGTTTGGGCCTAGCATTCTTTTTGGTACTGGTTGGGATTGGACTACCAAGGTGAGCTCAGTGATACAGAATGCAGCTTGGAACTGGCCTATTTCTAACTCCCATGAGCTTATCACAATTAGAGAGGTCCATCTTCCCCCTTCTAATAAGTCCTCTTTGGACTCCTAGATTTGGACTCTTTCTCCCTCTGGTCTTTTCTCAGTGGGGCACACTTATAGGAAACTAGCTCCAGCTGGTGAAAAAGTGAGATGGGCTCCTCTTATTTGGTTTAAGAAGCATATTCACAGATATAGCTTTATTACTTGGCTTGATGTTCTTAATTGGCTTGCAACCGCAGATTGATTGGCTGCTTGGACCTCCTCTCCTAGGTCTTCCAGTGTTAGTAGTTGTGTACTTTGCTTGCATCCTTCGGAATCTTTTGAACACCTGGTTGTTTCTTGCCCTTATTCTAGTTTTATTTGGCAGAATTTGGTTGGTTTGTGTGGCTTGGTGTCTTCACCTAGGAACTGGAATCAAGTTATCTCATGGCTCCTTGTGAAAGTTAAGAAAGGCTACTTCTTGGGCCTTATGTTGAAGCTTATGTTCAGCTCGTTTGTCTACCATATCTGGAGAGAGAAATAATCGAGTCTTTGAGGGCAACATGAGGGTCAAGAAAGTGGTCTTGGCTTGCATTACAAATGCCATTAGAGGTAGATTTTTGAGTCTTAAAGGATTCTCTGTGACTGAGGAAAACAAAACCATTCAGCTTGCCTTGGGATTGAGTGCTTCTATTTTCGACAATTAAGCTTGGTTCTTCTATTTTTTTAGGCTGTTATCTCTTCTAATCTTCTGTTAGTGTTTGGGCGCCTCCATCTTGTGTGTTGGTATGTTCCTTTTTTGTTTCTTTTGCCTGGGGTATGCCCCTTGTATATTTGTATTTTTCTTATCCGGTTTATACAAAATTTTAATTTACGGGAAAAAAGTGATATAACAAACAACATTAGAATGCTTGATAGTAAGCATACAAAATATAACTTGGTCAGTAGTATCCAAAACTATTACATCAAGTACTTTTGGGTCTCAAGCAACCCAAATTCTACCCACTCCAGCAAAATTGTAGTTTGCTACCACCTCCCAATTAGGAAAAATGGCCTTAGCAAGATTAGTGAATTTTTAGATTTTGACTTTAGTTTCAAGTAAAGAACAAAAAGAAAGATTGAAATTCTTACAGAGCTTCCTCACAGCAGCTTGTTTTAAGGAGTCATTGAGCCCCCTAATGTTCCAAGTAGCAAGATTCAACATGAATGTGTGGGTTGTGGGTTTCCCCACTAGCTGCAACTCCTTTATCTCTACCTTTTGCAGGGTGTGGTGTGCCATTGACCTTCTTTTTTTCGGTAAATTAAAAAAATTTATAAACCAAACTAAAAACTTACAAATATACAAGGGGCATACCCCCAGGATATTACAAGAGCAAAAAGCGAAACCATAGGGCAACAAAAAAGATAGAAACCCAAGAAAGCTAGCGAAGTGAAGCCCACTGCTACAAAATTACACAAACCAGCTTTAGTGTCAAAAATAGTAGAAGTAAATCCCAATGCTCGTTGAATAGATTTGTTATGAGGAGAATTAGTCAGAACTGCTTTATCATCTCTTATTTTGCCTTCAAACACTCTAGAGTTTCTCTCTCTCTACACATGATAGATAAAGGAACAAAAGGAAAGCCTCAAAACAAGCCCACAAGCTCACCTCCCCTTGTTTTCACAAGAAGCCAAGAAATCCATTGGGACCAATTTCTAGGAGAAGAAGTTAAACCACACCAACCACACATAACCTGCCGAAATGTGCTTGGAGAAGGGGCAGCAAGTAACAAACAAATTCTCTGAAGTTTCTAAAGGCTCAATGCAAAAGACAGTCACCGGTGGCTAATCTATTAAGGATAGCAAGCCAAGCAATGAAGCTAAATCTCGGGATATGTTTCTTAAACCAAATAAGAGGAGCCCATCTCACTTTCTCACAAGCTGGAGCAAGGGCCCTATAAGTATGTCCCATAAAGAAAAGACCAGTAGGAGAAGGAGACAAAATCCAAGAGTCCATAAAGTGCTCCCTAGGGAGAGTAAGAGAAACCTCCCTAATAGTAATAAGCTCATGGGTGTTAGAAGAGGGCTAATTCCAAGCACCATTGGTAATAACAGAGCTCACCTTGTTAGACCAATCCCAACCAGTGCCAGACTGAATCCTAGACCCAAACTTTTGAGAAAATGCCCCCAAAGGGTGCCAAGGGTCCATGAGAAGAGAGAGATTCTCACCATTTCCCACCTGAGCTTTACAAAACCCAGTAAACTTGTCTCTAACTTTCAAAATCTTCCTCCAACTCCAAGAAGGATTAGAGGTAAGCTTAACCAAGAAAATAGTGCTCTTCTTGATCAAGAAAACTTTGCACCAGTCCTTCCAAAGAGACCAGAAACCAAAAATGCTTAGCCACAACCACTTCATTAGCCAAAGAGAGATCTCTAAGGCCCAAACCACCTTGAGACTTAGAGAGATACAGATCACTCCAAGCCACCTTAGCCCCATAATGCTTAATAGCTGAAGCATTCCACAAATAATTCCTCATATGCAAAATATTCTTGGGAAGAATAAAAAAACCAGCCCAGACTTGAAAAATAGCTTAAAGCAAAAATTTAACCAGCTACAATCTACGAGCATAAGATAGGTAATTAGACTCCCAAGATTTCACTCTAGTTGTGATACAATCCACCAAAGTGTTACAATCTGTTTTGTTAAGCTTTGAGGTAATCAAGGGAAGCCCCAAATATCTCATAGGGAGCTCCCCAACGCTGAAATCACAAATATCCAGAGTAGGGAACCCTAGACATGAAAATCTAACTTTTCTGAAGGTTTGGCTGAAGCCCAGACAGAGCCTCAAATAAGATTAAGCTATCCATAATGGTTTGAACCGAAGTAATATTACCCTTGCAAAATATAAAGAGATCATCAGCAAAGCACAAGTTAACAATATTAAGCTCCTTACACCTCCAATGATAGCCAAACTCAGCCTTGAGAGCTGCATGCTTGAGAATGTCAGTGAGAACCTCCATGACCAAGACAAAAAGATAGGGAGAGATAGGATCACCCTACCTAAGCCCTTTAGCACCAGAAAAGTAGCCTGTTAAATCACCATTAAGGACAACAAAAAAAGAAGGAGAAGAAATACATTCCATCATACAATTAGAGAAGTGGTCAGGAAACCCCAAGTAATCAAATATTCTTCCAATAATCTCCCAAACTCTTGCAAAGTCCTTTCTAACTCCTTTAGCAGTAGGGGGATTAGTGTATAAAGGTTTTCCAACCGCACTTGCAATGTGTCCAAGCGCTTCTTTGGACCATAATTCCACTAGGACATTCCAAAGTATTTTTATGATGCACTTGTAGACTACATTGCAGTAAGAAATAGGTCTAAAGTCCTCAATACTAGTGGGATCAGGGACCTTTGGTATTAAGGTGATTGCGGTTGAGTTAACCTCTTTTAGGAGGTTACCTGTAGTAAAGAACATGCCATGCTTTGGTTACATCCCCACCCACAACATGCCATGCTTTCTTAAAGAACCCAGCTGAAAACCCATCTGGTCCAGGAGCTTTGCCAATTCCCATACTGAAAATAGCTTGCTTGACCTCATTTTCTTCAATGGGAAGAGCCAAAGGTACAGCCTGATCAGGTCCAAGCTTTCTTGGCAAAGCACAATCAAGTGTACTCCAATTGACTCCCATTTCTTCATTTGGTGTACCCAAGAGATTTTTATAGTAAATATATGATCCTGGATCTTCCCATGGGAGGTAAGTAGAGAGCTTTGGTTGTCCAGGTGTGTAATCCTGGTTTTGAATCTATTCATTTTCATGCTTTGAAAAAAGAAAGAAGTGTTCTGATTACCCAACTGAAGCCATTGTACTCTTGACTTCTTCCTGTAGAAGCTCTCTTCAGCATGTATAAGCTCAAAGAATTTGGAGCATGCATCTCTCTCCTGAGCCTGTAACAATGCATTTAAAGGGTCATTTCCGAACAAGTTTTGAATTGACTCCATGTGTGCTTCAGCCAATTTAACTCTAGAAGGAAGATCACTGTAAAATCTTTGGTTGAACCTCCTCAATTCACCTTTGAGTGCCTTAAGCTTCTTACAGAGCCTAAACATTGTTGTCCCTGAAATCTCAACCCCCCAAAACTCTGTCTAAAAGCTGCCAAAACCCTTCTCTTTCAAACCAAAGCTCAAAAAACTTGAAGCTTACTCTTGGTTTATAGGAGTCCTTCTCCATTTTTAAGACAATTGGACTGTGATCAAAGATTCCGGGAGGAATAAAGAGACACTTTGTGTCGGGGAACGAGTCCATCCAGTGAATATTTGCCATGGCTCTATCCAACTTACACATAATAATGGTTCCATCATGATGCTTGTTTGACCATGTGAATTAACAACCTGAGTATGCAAGGTCCTCAACCTCAATAATGAAAGTGCATTTGTTGATGTCAAAGATGCTTTCATCCCATCCCTTAGCTCCTCCTGATTTCTCACTAGGGGAGGAAATAACATTGAAATCTCCGGTGATAAGCCATGGGGCATGAGAAGTGAGTGAGTGGTGGGAGAACAAGGATTCCCAAAGCTTCTTCCTGATCACTTTAGAATTTGAAACATATACGAATGTGATATAACATACAACATTAGAATGCTTAATAGTAAGTTTAAAAAATATAACCTGGTCAGTAGTATCCAAAACTATTACATCAAGTACTTTTGGGTCCCAAGCAACCCAAATTCTACCCCTTGCAGCAAAATTGTAGTTTGCTACCACCTCCCAATTAGGAAAAATAGCCTTAGCAAGATTAGTGAATTTAAAAGTTTCACTTTAGTTTCAAGTAAAGAACAAAGAGAAAGATTGAAATTCTTACAAAGCTTCCTCGCGGCAGCTTGTTTTAAGGAGTCATTAAGCCCCCTAATGTTCCAAGTAGCAAGATTAAACATGAATGTGTAAGTTGTGGGTTTCCTTTTTTTCGGTAAAGTTGTGGGTTACCCCACTAGCTGCAACTCCTTTATCTCTACCCTTTGCAGGGTGTGGTGTGCCATTGACCTTCTTCTTCTTCTTTCTCCTTTTGCTTGAGCTGGGAGTGTTTAGAGAAGGAGAATGGGTGGAAAGCTCTTGGTTCTTGCTCACGACAGCAAGATTATCCTCTTCTTCCTCAATTGAGTGCTCAATAGGTTCCACCCTTAGTGGGGAAGCTTCAACTATGTCTTGGTCTAGCAATAAGGCCAATTCAAGTCCCACTTCTGAGTTGACTTTCTTCCTTGATCTCTTGGATTTAATCTCAATTCAGCCAATGTCATCATCCAAATGGGTTGAGGGAGATGTATTTGGGAGAAGTGAGGGAGAAATGGAGTATTGTTTGGGTGGAATGTGTGGGGGATGAGGGAGAGGAGTAACATACAACATTTAGTGATATAACATACAACATTTAGTGCACGAACACACACTTTCTTACCAACTTCTTTGTTCTCCATAACTAAAAGCTTGTCCAAACTTGGAGATTCCTCCAAGGAAGAGCTACAAGCAACTCTGACTTCTGGGTTTTCCAGCATCGAACTCCCATCTCCTTTAAACATTAGAACAGCTTCATGAGACTGAAAGCTCATCTTACTTGAACTTTTCTTACTGATCTTTGATCCTTGCTGAGTCTTGGTTTCAAAATAAGCATCATTCACCATTTTAGAAACTAAGCTCAGCTCCTCCCAAAGGAGGAGCAACAGAAAACCCTCACCTGGTTTCTAGAGAGAAGGGAGAGCTTCTCTCTCTAGCAGTATGTCCCAACAATCCGCTTCCTTCACTTTGTTTGGAGAGAGAAATAGTAGGCTTCAAAAAGAGCTGTCACCTCCTTCACTTTGATTGGAGAGAGAAATAGTAGTAGGCTTCAAAAAGGTCCTCACACTTCCTTCAATCATGTCTTGTGTGCGTTCATGGGAAAATTTATGGTAGTTATCATTCAAAAGAATTTAAGGCAATGGGAGAAGTGTTTACATTTTAAGTTTGCATATAATAGGTTTCTTCATTCTACTTCTTCTTTTGAGATTGTTTATGGATTTAATCTTTCAACTCCTATGCATATTTTACATTTATCTACTAATGAGCATGCTAATCTTGATTGTAAGAAACGGAAAGATCTAGTAAGGGTTTTACATGTCAAGGTCTGAGCTAACATTGAAAGTAAGAATGAGCAATAAGTTAAGCAAGCCAATAAGGGGAGTTTGAAGTTTGTTATACAACCTGAAGTTTGGGTTTGGAAGCACATGCGTGATGAAAGGTTTCCTACACAAAGGAAAACAAAATCGTTGACTAGAGGGGATGGATCATTCCATGTCCTTGCAAGAATCAATGACAATGCTTACAAGCTTAATTTTCCTGGTGAGTACATTGTAAGTACTAAATTTAATGTAACTAACTTGTTCCCATTTGATGTAGGTGATGATTTGACGACAAATCCTTCTCAAGCGGGAGGGAATGATGAGGATCTGGTTGCACAACCTCAAAGGATGGATCTATGTCAAGTACCAAGAGGCCAAATCACAAGAGTTAGAGAAAAGAGGATGGATGAAGCACTCAATGGGAGTGTGATGTGGAGCATGACATGGAGTAAACAACCTACATGGAGCATGACGTGTCGTCCAACATGGCAGTCCACATGGAGCATGATGTGGCATCCAACATTACATCCTACATGGACCATGACATGGCAACCAACATGGAAGCCGACATGGTGCATGACGTGGCATCCAACATGGAAGCCTACATGAATTAATATTTCTTTATCTTTTATATTTAGTTTAGGTTATTTAAACACTTTAGTACTCTTTAGGCTTCTAGTTTTTCTATTTAAGCATGGTTTCTCTTTGGTTCTTCTTAGAACTTTTCAGAGTTATCAAGAATATATGTGGCGTTTAAAACCTAGACTTATCACTCACTTTTCCTTGTTGTTCTTGAGTGTGGCATCTAAACCATAAATTTGGTTCTTTTTGAAGCATCGATTTGGGTCTTGGGTCTTATACCTAGGGTTCTCTTTGTGTCATAAAAATGGGTCAGGGTTTCTTCTTCTTTAAAATCAATCATTGGGTTCTTGAGCCATCATTTTATCGGGTTTCATCGCAAAGCGATGGTGAGGTTCTCATTTTCTCAACTCTTTTGACCTAAAAAAATCCAAAAAATAATAGAGTTATCAAAATCCGTTATGTACTTGTGTGAATTTTGGGTAATTATTAAAACCATAGAAACCGTGTATTCCATTCATTTTCTATCGCAATCAAATTTTTGACCCTTTGAAAGTTTTGGTTATTTCTCATTTTGAATTGTTGCTGGATATTTTTATTTGGTTTCTTGAGTTCGATTAGGGCTAAAGAGACACAAAAGAGTGGAAAAAGGCAAGAGTGTGTGAGACCATAAGAGGGTAAAAGCCATTTAGAGTGAAAACACGAGAGTGAGTGTATAATTCTTGAGTGAAACATGTGAGGGAGTGTTTGTGAGGTTTCAAATCTTATTTTCCAGATTCTAAATATGCCCCATAATCAAGACGAAGACGTATTCGAAGAAGTTCAACAACAAGCCATTCCGAACCTTCAAATGCAAGCGATGTTGGGGTAAATGAGGCGTATGCTGAGGGCTGAATTAGAACCTATTCAAGAGAGGTTGGATAGGGTAGAAATGGGAACCCCTAGGGGGTAGCAACATGAAATTCCCAATAGACAGCAAGGTGGGCGTGTTCGTTGGGATAATGCTGAGGAAGAAGCGGAATTGGATGAGTTTGAAGAGCCATATATGAACCAGGGCAGGCTTGAGCCTGGTTATGGGAATAGAGAAGTTAGGATGGGTAGACCTAGGAGGGATAATGATCTAGGAAACATAAAGGATCCGGAAGCTTACTTGGAGTGGGAAACTAAAGTGGAGATGGTGTTTAATTGTCACAACTATTCGGAGATAAAGAAGATTAAGTTGGCAGCAATTGAATTCATTGATTATGCCGTTGTTTGGTGGGATCAATTACAAAATAATAGAAGTAGGAATAGAGAGACACCCGTGAGCACTTGGGAGGAGATGGAATTGCTTATGAGGAGGCGTTTTGTTCCAAGTCACTATTATAGGAGTTTGTTTCAAAAACTACAGAAGCCAAATCAAGGTTCCAAGAGTGTAGATGAATACTACAAGGAGATGGAGATAGCTATGATCCGGGAAAATGTGGAAGAGGACCGTGAAGCCACCATGGCTAGGTTTTTGCATGGTAAAAATCATGAAATTGCGGATATAGTTGAGTTACAGCACTATGTAGAGTTGTCGGATATGGAGCATCAAGCCATAAAAGTGGAGGAACAACTCAAACGCAAAGGATTGGCTATGAGATGACAACTTGTGGCTTCCACTAGTACATGGAAGACAGCCCCTAAAAGGAATGAGCAAGTATAAATTTGAACAATCTAAGAATGATACGAACCCCACCGACGATTTACGATGAAACTCGATAACAATGATGGTTCAAGAACCCCAAGAACGTGACAGATAAGATTGTTTAGCCTTAACTCGTCATCTAGCAAGATAAGAACTAAGACTATGAAGGATAGAAACGCCACACCAAGAAACCTAAGGATCACTCAAGAATCAAGATGATAAGTTTTGGTTGTTTGAACGCCACCAGACTAACTTGATAAGTTCAAAGAGTTATTTCAAGAACAAAGAGGACACACCTCACAATAACATAAACTTATTTTCAATATTCATAACATGATTACAAATTTCGTGGGTACCATGTTTTGTACTTGGAACAACCCACCAAGAATAGGAAAAGCATTAATTTTAGCTTTGAAACAACACCAACATTAAAGTAAATAAGTTCCCACGTTTTTAGACCTTTTTGACTACTAATAATAAGTAAATATCAATAATTGACTATGAACAACGTATTTAAGCATAACCAATCCAAGCTAGATTCATCCCCCTATTTAATAGCCTTGAAAATAGTCCAATCCATGCCCTTTTATGGACGTGGGGCTGAGCATACACACGGGAATGGAGCTGAACTTGCACAAGATCCTTTATCACTCCCTGGTGGCCTAGTTACATGACTTAGAGAGCAAAATTTCAAGAAAGCACTTATTGGGCTGATTCAAGAGAATTGGAATGATTCTGGAAAAGTGAAGCCCAATGTGGATCCAAATAAAAATCAAAGCTTTATCCATGTCATCATGGCCATTAAAGAGTCTAATTAGCATATTGAAAAGGATAATGGACCTACAAAAACGTGTTCATCAAGATAAGCCCATGAAAGGGCATGAATTGGACTATTTTCAAGGCTATTAAATAGGAGGATGAATCTAGCTTGGATTGGTTATGTTTAAATACATTGCTCATAGTCAATTAGTGATATTTACTTATTATTAGTAGTCAAAAAGGTCTAAAAACGTGAGAACTTATTTGCTTTAATGTTGGTGTTGTTTCAAAGCTAAAATTAATGATTTTCCTATTTTTGGAGGGTTGTTCCAAGTATAAAACATGGTACCCACGAAATTTGTAATCATGTTATGAATATTGAAAACAAGTTTATGTTATTGTGAGGTGTGGCGTCTTTGTTCTTGAAAGAACTCTTTGAACTTATCAAGTTAGTCTTGTGGCGTTCAAACAACCAAACTTATCACCTTGATTCTTGAGTGATCCTTAGGTTTCCTGGTGTGGCGTTTCTATCCTTCATAGTCTCAGTTCTTATCTTGCTAGATGATGGGTTAAGGCTCAACAATCTTGCCTTTCACGTTCTTGGGGTTCTTGAAACATCATTATTATAGGGTTTCATCGTAAATCGTCTGTGAGGTTCATATCAGAGAGATCCGTCCCCCTCTCCCTTTGGAGAACAATGGTATCTATGAGAAACTTTGTAAAGCTGCCCCAACTAGTAACCCTACTCCTAAGAGTCCTTGGGCTGAAAAAGTTAAGCAAAATCAGGGGCAAAAGCTTCACTTGGCTTATGAAGAAACTACAATATTTGAAGAAGAAAGAATTACAGTCATGCTACCAGGTTGCATATCCAAAGAAAGCTTTACAAAATAGAAAAGTTTTCTTGTGGGTTTCTTTATGGTAAGTCCTCTCCTTTGCATTTGGTTAAGACTATTTCCATGAAATTATGGGAAAAAGGTTTAGTTGAGGTCTCAGCCAGCAAGGATGTCTTATTTTTTTAATTTGAGTTTGTTGAAGCTAGATATGCTGTTCTTGAAGCTGGAACTTGGTTCTTACTTGGTAAGCCCATTTCTCTCCAAAAATGGCAGCCTAATGTCAAATTTTGCAGAAAATGTCTCTAAGATATTGCTATTTGGGTAAGGCTTTGGAATGTTCTCCTTGAACTAAGGTCAGCAGAGGCATTGGGTCACATTGCTAGTGTTGTTGGTACTCCTCTCTATACTGACCCGTGGACAGCCAAAGGAGGTAAATTTGAGTTGGCTCGAGTTTGTGTTGAAATCACAACCCAAACTTGGGTGGTTAAACACTTTGATATTGATCTTGGATTGGAGGGGTGGTTCCCTATTAATGTCCAAGTTGAATATGAAGCTCTACCCAAAAGATGCCACAAGTGTAACATCTTTGGTCATGATTGTAATGCGGCTCTCCTAGTCCATAAACCTAAACCTTCTCTTTCCCCTCAAGCCCCTAACCAACAGATACTCCTCCCTCTCCTCCCCAAAGAGACCTATCCTCCATCTCCTAGCCCCACCAAAATATACACCTCCGAGCTCCCTATAATTCCCATTACCACCATTGACCCTCCCCATCTTATCCATACCACTCCCATTGAATCTGATTTATGAGAAGCATGGACAGTGGCCACAATAAAGAAATTTGGGAGAAAGTCTCCTTTCCTTGATAAAAGCTTAGCTATTGTTCCAAGTTTCAATGATTTGAAGCGTAGATCTTTGGATAGCTCTATAGCCATGCTCCCACCCATAGAAGAGGCTCCCCATGGTGAGGAGGAGATGATGATGGGTACTGGGGAGTCTGTGAGGCTTCTTACTGATCAATGGCACCCTTTGGGGGTTCTCATTACCAAATTTGTCCCAAGGCTTCTCTCGGATACAAGGTGGGATATTGACTCTAGAGTGAGTAAGGTGATTTGAAATGGGTGCTGGAATTAGCCTTGTTCAAACACTTTTGAACTTATGGAGATTAGAGATACCCCTCTCCCGCCTCCCAAGGGTCTAGTGAGGGATTCTTAGGCTTGGACCCCTAGCAAGAAAGGGCTTTTCTTAGTTAAAGATACCTATAAAGCCGTTGTTCCGGATAGGAAGTGTGTGAGGTGGGCTATGCTGATTTGGTTCAATCATCATGTGCTTAGGTTTAGCTTCCTCTCTTGGGTGGCTATCAAAGGCAAGTTGCTGACTAAGGATAGAATGGAACATTGGTCTATGCCTACATCTATTAGCCCTTCATGTGTATCTTGTGTGGGTGGGTGTGAGTCAGCTGATCACCTTTTGTGGGATGCAAATCCACAACGTCAATTTGGGACACTCTTCTAGCTAAATGTGATTAGAGCAGCCCCCACTCCAATTGGTGTCAATGGATCTCTTGGTTCCTAGTTAAGGCCAAAGGAAAGTCCCTTGTTAGCTCCATTCTGAAGCTTCTATTCACAGCCTTCATCTACAATATTTGGAGCGAGAGGAACCTCAGAATCTTCTAGGGAAAAATCAGGGATGATGCTGTTTTGATCAAGGATATCTCGGGCTCCATTAGGGATAGGCTTTGGTTGCATAGGTGTTTTCTTGCCTCAGAGTTGAACCTGTCTCTCCAAGCTAATTGGGATCTCAACCTTTTGATTTTTGAGCCTCCTTAGGGGCTGAATATGTTAATTTCTCTCTTTGTAGTGTTTCTTTGTATTGAGGAGTTTGGTTTGTTTTGTAATGGGTTGAGTTTTGGTTGGCTTGGTTTTGGGTTTAGAATTGTTTTGGCTTTAGCTAGCTAGGCTTATCTCTTTTTTGGCTTTGTAACTTTGTATATCCTGGGGTATGCCCCTTGTATAATTGTTTGTATTTTTTGGGTTAATACATTTTTTTGCCTACAAAAAAGTGTGTATTGTCCAAAGACAGTTCAAGTACATGTCGTGCCTAAACGATCCAAATGTAGCCAAATTCATCTAGGTTGTGCCTAAACACGTCTCATTGGGTCTTTTTGACTCTGCATATTACTAGAAGCGCCTAAAAGGACCACAACAGTCCAAACTCTTATCCAAAACATGTATTGGGTGTCAAAAGTCAGTTTGAGTACATGCCATGCCCAAAAGATTCAAGTTTAGATAAGTTCATCTAGTTTGGGCCTATACACGTCTCATTGTGTCTTTTTGACTCTGTATGGCACTAGTAGCACCTAAAATTATCACAACACTCCAAATTATATCCCAAACGTGTATTGGATGGATCTCAAAAGTCTGTTCGAGTACATAACATGCCCAAAAGATCCAAGTTTAGCCAAGTTCATTTAGTTTGGGCCTAAACACACCTCATTGGGCATTTTTTATGCTCTATGGAATTAGAAGCAACTAAAACGATCGCAACACTCCAAATTCTTATCCCAATTGCGTATTGGGTGTCAAAAGTCAATTCGGTTACATGCCATGCCCAAAAGATCATCGTCTAGCCAAGTTCATTAGGTTTTGACCTAAATACATCTAATTGGGTCTTTTCGACTCCGCATGGCACTAGAAGCACCTAAAACGACCAAAACACTCCAAACCCTTTTCCCAAATGTGTAATGGGTGTGAAAAGTTAGTTTGAGTACATGCCATACCCAAAAGATCCAACTTAGCCAAGTTTATCTAGTTTGGGCCTATGCACGAACCATTGTGTCGTTTTGACTACATACGGCACTAGGAATACCAAAGATGACCACAACTCTCCAAACTCTTATCCCAAATCTGTATTTGTTGTCAAAATTCAGTTCGAGTACATGTTGTGCCCAAAAGATCCAAGTTTAGCTAAGTTAATCTAGTTTGAGCCTATACACATCTCATTGTGTCTTTTTGACTTTGTATGGCACTAGAAGCACCTAAAACATCCACAAAACTCCAAATTCATATCTCAAACGTTTTTTGGTGTTAAAAGTCAGTTCGAGTACATGTCATGCCCAAAAGATCCAAGTTTAGCCAAGTTCATTTAGTATGGCGTAAACGAATCCCATTGGGTATTTTTTAATATGTATGGAACTACAAGCACCTAAAATGACCACAACACTCCAAATTCTTGTCTCAAACGTGTATTGGGTGTCAAAAGTTAGTTCGAGTACATGTCATGCCCAAAAGATCCAAGTTTAGCCAAATTCATCTAGTTCTGGCCTAAACACGTGCCATTGGATCTTTTTGACTTCAGATAGTAGTAGAAGCACCTAAAAGGAACATAACTCCAAATTCATCTAGTTCAGGCCTAAACGTGTATTGGGTATCAAAAGTCAGTTTGATTACATGTTTACTAAAATTTATCTAGTTTGAGCATAAACACGTCCCGTTGGGTCTTTTTGATTCCGCATGGCACTAGGAACACCTAAAATGACCACAAAACTCCAAACTCCCAAATGTGTTTTGGGTGTCAAAATCAGTTCGAGTACTTGTCATGCCCAAATGATCAAAGTTTAGCCAAGTTCATTTAATTTGGGCTTGTCCACATCCCATTGTGTCTTTTTCACTCTGTATGCACTAAAAGAATCTAAAACAACCACACAAGTTTGTTTTGTTTAGGAAAACACCTGTTTCTTCCATATTTTGGACTGATAACTTGGAAAAAAAGAAAAAAGCTTATAAGTGTTAAAAATAATTAATACGGTTATATTA
>QANY01001355.1:0-76613 GCA_003255025.1 Datisca glomerata | reverse complement strand
AAATTAAGAAGCACACATTTCTTAGCACGCCAAGTGCGACAATTGGTGTATTGTTTCTTTCTATACCCTTCAGCTCCACAAAAGTAACAACTATTTCATTTCGAGTCAACCAGTTTCTTTTATTGTTTCTTGTGCGGTGTTGTATCCGCAACTACCTTATCATTTTTCCTTTTCTTTTCCTTGCCCTTATCCTAAGATGTAGAGGCCAGGTAAGCACTCTTTGTCTTTCCTCTCCCTAAATACAGTATGAGATCAGCTCATTCAGAGACCAAATCTCTTTCTAACAATTACAGCTCACCTTAATGAGTCTAAACTGTCCTAGAGGGGATATCAAACCGGATACACCAGCAAGTCCTTAAAGAGTTCAAGCCTAACTATTTTCAACCTTGAAACAATGCGAGATATTTCCATAATGTACTCTCTGATGTTGCATTTACCCTTATACCACATCGAAATTAAATCTGCCAATAGCGTATCATTTTCTTCCTTTTAATTCTTGACAAAACCTCTTTTCAATATCTGCAAGGAAATCCTTAACTGTAGTTATATTTTCATATATAGTGCCCCTGAATGTTTCTGGAAGGGCCTTCTCCATGATTATCATACATATGCGAATTGATTTCTTCCACATTTCCATATCCCCATTTCAATCAGATGTACTCTTATCCATAAGAGATGAAGGAGAATCAGGCCTTAATCAAAGATGAAGATCCATTACTCCAAGAACTATCAAGAGATTATATTTTTAGGACTTGAAGTTTGAGCTATTATTTACTTGACGTTGACATTAGCTTGAGTAATAACTTAATAGAGAACAATTAACCAACTTACAAGCTTACATAAATCCCAAAAACAATAATAAATTCAAACAAAAGTAACTTCATCTCAAGACACCAGACACTCCATTAATATTTTTACTTTGGCCAAAATTATTAACTTGTAAGTGATGTCTTGGTGTAATAGTCAAACATTGATAATAAAGAACATATCGAACAAGAAATCTTCATTTGAGCTGATTTATTATTCACATGAAAACTAAATAATCATCACGTATTTATTACCACAGAAGCATATGTAGCTCTATCAAATATTTTCTTTTCTTTGGACCGGTAAATATTCACATAAGTTACACATACACATAACCTTTTACATTTCAAGATAAATTAATTTCCACATGAGAGACTACTTTGGCGACATGTTATTTCAACTAATTCATCTTAAAATATATTAATGTTCGATTCTAAAATTGTACCGAATTTAAATCTTAAATTAATTGATAAACAATTAATTTTACAATCCTTAAAAATTATTTTGAATTATTTTAACCAAAAGATCAGTAAAAAATTCAAAACAATTTATTTGATAATCCTGAAAAAATAATTTGAAATTATTTTAACCAAAAAATTAAAAATAATCAAAACAATTTATTTAAAAACCTTTAAACTAAAATTAATTTTACGATCCCTAAATTAATTTAATTAATTGATCCGTAAAATTAATTTTTAGATTAATAAAAAAATTAATTTTACTATCCTAAAAAAACTTGAAAATATTTGTACCAAAAAATCCGATTTGATTTAAAAGAAAATGGGAACAATTTTTTTTATATGAAAGAAAAATGAGAGCTGGGGAAACCCAGCCGTTCCTTAATGGCTGCCTTCACAGGCCCGTGAACTGCTGCTGTGTCCCTAGGGGTTTCGTCCCCTAAGGCAAGTGGCGGCCATTTGGCGGTCACCTTCCACCGGCAGCCAGCTGCCCGAATTTAATAATATAAAAATAAATATATACTGTAGAATATCATTATTAAATCTAATAATTTCTCAAACAATTATCAATTTCAAGAACTCCAAAAATAAGCATATAAACACATATAATCATGATCTAAGATTTATAAATCGATTCTCAATGATTCAACATAAATGGCTTAAACTGTATCTCAAAAATTCATGTTGAATACGTCAAGAATCAAATAACTGTATAGCGGAAGCATACTTGAGTTCATGAAGATATATCATTTTTTAGAGCTAAGCGGTTGGTCTTCGAGACCTACACGATTCTCGATCAGAGAGTCTCATTTGATTAAGCCTCTATGTTTTCTTTATAACGATAGGATATTAGGGAGAATAGAATAGCTTTCTCGTAATCGTGTGACATGGAGAGTATAACCACTTATAAATAATTTATCTTTTGGTATTTCTATTTTAACCAATCATAAAAATAAAAATTATTCGAAAGTCTCTACACATTAAAAATGTTAACAATCTATCATATAAATTAAAATCTCAATTACCCAAAATTTTATTTAATCATTTTTAATTAGATTTAACTTTATTTGATAATCTGTAACACATAATTATTTACATATAAGTCTAACGTTGGATTAATCATCCAACATCTATCACTAATTCTGCTCCACCATCATGGCCTCAGCCACCAGAATCTCCTGTCATCTCCAAGCTCGAAATCTCAGTTTGCAAAGTCATTTTTCACATTACCCTATTCTCTGATTAGTTACAGTCCCACACCCATTCTATACTCTTACAAATCCCAAGAAATCCAGGAAATCAACTAAGCTTCGAGTTTGAGATGAGCCGTCCTTATTCTGTTACCTTGCCAAGAAGTTCCTCCCCTTCCTTAACCGTACCCTATCTGTGTCCGAAGAGTTCGTATGGCATGTAGCTCAGAGTAAGAATCGGGGGATTAAAACAGAAAATCCTCTGTAGGAGCTTATATCAAATGAGTACTCACAACATTATAGTGCAAATTCTTTGAGTAAGAGAAGTAGTTCTTACTTTACATGTATTGTATGTTTTTGCAGGGTTACTGGATTCAACCTTAATTTTAACTCGTGTTTCTATTTGCTTTCATCTTTTGGAAGACATCTCTAGCAAATGATTAAATAATAATTTGCATCGATGATCCTTTTTGGCTAAATGAAGATTGATATGGTTCTTTTTTTTTTTCTATGTAAGTGTAAGTTGGCTTGTAGAATAATTTTTTTTCCTAGTTTACTTATTTATCTAGATTCTTTGGGTATATAGTAATGTATTTCGTATACTTACTATTCAACCTTTGTAGGCTTCAAAGGCATGCATTGAAGTTGTAATAAGAATTTTGGGGAGTACAAGTGAAATCAATGCAACACATACCAAGCAAACACAAGCAATGTACAATCTTGGTTTGGATCCTTTTAGCTTTTTAGTTAATCCTAAATTGAATTTATATTTAGACAAGATAATATTTTAAATATATTTTGTTCATTAATTAAGAAATATATTAGAAAAATTTAATAATTAAAAATTAAACATGTTTTATTCATTGGTCACATAAAAATCTCATAAAATTAATTAAGTTAATATGAGAAGTTTTGGTAGTAAGGCTTGCAAAAATTATTATAAGTAGAATTGTAGAGTTTACATCAAACAAGCTCAACCAATTTTCAGCATCCTCTTCTTTTAAGGCAGCCAGTGACGTTGTTACATGCCAGAAAATTTAATAATCTTTGGGCAGAAAATATTTCAATGCTCCGAAAGCTTTACTAAAGGAGAGAAGTTTAGTAGCTGAGATTTTGGATGAACAATGAAATGGAGAAATTGTTTTGAGGCAGCAAAGTCAAGACTCTAGATTAATGGCCTTATCAGAAAAATGCTTCTTTTGCAATTGAGATAACAAACAATAATGAAAGACTAAATTGATTTAACTTGGAACATTAAGTTTATTTTTACTTGTCTAAATTTATTTAGGACAAATTTTAAAAAATCACTATTTTCTTTCACAAAATTGGGCAGTTAATATTCTAAATTTAAGATGATTTTCTCATGTTTGACACTAACATGAAAGACTCCTTACGTCAATTTTTTTTACCCTTTGAGAAGTAGATAAATACAAGTTTACAAATCAAGACACTCTGTTGTTGTTTCCAGAAGGTACTGAATCCTAATTTTTCTACTTTGAAAAGTTAAGAAACATCAATTTCTCATATAAATAAATTATGTTTAATATCATAGAATTTATGTATTTTGTTCTAAAATTAATTTACCTTCTAAATTATATCTATTTTCCTATTGTCCCTTCAATTTTCTTCATCCATCAAGTTATCTCTGCCCGTCAAATGACTATTAAATTGACACATGCACAACACATGCCTAATCTTTTTTCTAATTTTACCAATTTTTTCAACCTTATAAGCTACATATTCCCATATTTTTTTAATCTAAAATCAGCCACAATTGTATCTCCATTTTTATCGATTTATCAAAATTTTGATAAATTCACGTTCAGTTTCAGCAGCGGTTTGAGTTTCATCTCTTTAAAGTTCGGTTCAGTTTTCATCAATCTTTTTATTTTTCTCCTTCATGAATAAACTGGGTTATTCTTCTATTTGATTTTCTATCATTTTTTATTTTTATTTTTCTCCTTCATGAATAAAAACCAAATTAGAAAAAAAGGAGAAAAATAAAAATAAAATCAATCATTTTTATTTTTATTCATGAAGGAGACAAATTAAAAAATGGTTAGAAAATCAATTAGAAAAAATAGCCAAATTTATTCAATTTTTTTGTTAAGGAAAAAAATGATTGATGAAAACTGAAACCAAACTTTAAGGAGATGAAACCCAAATCGCTGGTGAAACTGAATGAGAATTTGTCAAAATTTTAACAAATCAATGAAGATGGAGATGCTATTGTGACTGATTTTAGATGAAAAAAATATGAGAATGTGTAGGTTATAATGTTGAAGAAAGGGGTAAAGTTAGAAAAAATTAGGCATGTGCAGATTTAACAGTCATTTGACGGTCAGGAACTAAGTTGATGAATGGAGAAAATTGAAAGATTAATAAGGAAGATGATAAAGTTTAGATGAATAAGTTGATTTTTGGGTAAAGTGCAGGGGTTCTATGATATTAATTCAATAAATTATAAAGATGTGATTATATGGAATCAAAATAAAATCGTGTTAATCATCAGATTAGTGAATAGATTTAGATTGTACTTTTTGTCGGGTTTTCGTCTAAAGTATATACCCCTAGAAAAATCTATTTGTTAAAATATACTTCTACATTAGTTTCCGCTGAACTATACACCTAGTCCACCCTCCACTTAAAATAAACTCGTGAAATTATCATATTGTTATTTTACAAACTTCAGACAATAACAAAAAATTAAAAAGAAAATAACTCAAATCAATTTTAATTACATCTCTCCCTCCCTCTCTTCTAAAGGCTACTATGT
Organism: Datisca glomerata; assembly: GCA_003255025.1. Classification (NCBI taxonomy): domain Eukaryota; kingdom Viridiplantae; phylum Streptophyta; class Magnoliopsida; order Cucurbitales; family Datiscaceae; genus Datisca; species Datisca glomerata. The sequence continues at coordinate 71,382 of QANY01001355.1, read as the reverse complement.
AAAATCCAGTTTTAATCTCTCTCTGCAAAACCCACGAAGCGTTAGAAGTTGTTTTATCATCTTTGCGTTCATCTACAATTTTTCGTTTCTATTTCTTTTTATCAAAAATCAATTTATTTTCTTTTAAAAAATCATCAATGTGCACTGTACACGAGAGGCCTATTCTTCAGCTTTCCTTCCATTTTTCTATTTTTTAATTCCATCTGGGATTTTTTTTCTCTCTTCCCACTATTCTTTACGGAAATCCTTCGAATTTTTCGGTCCTTGTAAATTTGGACTTGGTTTTTTACTTTTTCTTAGATTTTTTTTTGAAAAAAAAATCTTTTCCATAAACTTTTTAGACTCTGTGGGATGTAGGATTTTCTCGACGACCAAACAATAAAAAATAGCTTAAGAAAATGATTTCAAAAGTTGTAATCGTGAAGCACTGCAAGAACATCTTGTAGCCATCTTATACACTATGATGTATTACACGATTATCTTGTAGAATAAAAGATGACTACATAATCGTATTGAGCAGTTCATTATGCACTACAAGACGATCTTGTAGTCATATTGTATACTTCATGACGTGTACAAGATTATCATATAGTCATATTATACTATACAAGATCGTCTTATATGCATCACTAAGTGTTCATGATAATATTATTTAAAAGTATTTTCATATTATTTTGATTTTTTATTATTTTTTCAATACTATCATTTGAAAATATTTTTTAATTGATAGTGACGAACCAAAGAACCAAACCGAACCCAAACTCACGATAATCTTGTAGTTGATCATGTATACTACAATATGATCTTAAAACCATCTTATAGATTACAAGATGACTACATAATCGTCTTGAGCAGTTCATGATGCACTATAATAGGATTTCGTAGTCATCTTTTACATTTTCTGATGTGTACAAGATTATCATGTGGTCATCTTACAATAAATCTTAAAGTGTTCAAATCAGTATATATTTAATCTTATATATTTAATTAAATATAAATAAATATGAATGTTGAGTGTTAAAAAAAAATAAGTTAACATTTGATTTGATGTTGCGCATCATAAAATGTAGAAATGTGATGTCTTCGTAGTGCATCATAAACTGCTCAAGACGGTTATGTAATCATCTTGTAGTGTATAAGATGATTTCAAGATCATCTTATAGTATACATGATCAACTACAAGAATGAAGAAAAATTAAGTGGATAGTAGAACATAAGTATAAATCAGTCAAAATTAAAGAGAAGTATATTTTAGTAAATTAAGTTTTTAGGGGTGTATTTTAGCTTAAAAAAACCGTTTTTGTCAAAGAAATTTAAATTGTATTTTAGTTTGGGATAAAAAGGGGAAAAGAAAGAAAGGAGTTCAGAGCAAACCAACAAATATAAGAAGTCTGTGGCGATCGCTTTCTCTCTCTACTCTACGCTCATAGCTGCTGTCTGTTTCTATATCCCTCTCCATGGCAGTCGTCCCTCGTACATGATTACCCCTTTCCCGATTCCTCCTCTCTATTCATCTATATTTCATTTCCTATATTCCTTGATTTCTCCCACTATTTTTGTTTTTTTTCCATTGGAGCATCACTTGTGGCCTGGAAATTTCCAACTCTCAAGTAAGTACTCTCAACGATCTCTTGTTACTGTATACCTACATCCAGTTTCTATTCAGTTTGTTTGTGGATTGATGGGTTTGGTGTAACTGGTTTTAAATTTCATCTTATCTTAATTTCTCTCATTATTATTTTCCATTGCAGCTCGCTTTTTGCCTAATCGAAAATTCAAACTATCAGGTAAGCGCGCGCGCGCGCGCGCGCACACACACACTCTCTCTCTCTCTCTCTCTCTCTCTCTCTCTCTCTCTCTCTCTCTCCCCTCTACGTGGAACTGGTTTGTTACTTTCAGCAAGCTTTCGTAGAAATTGTTATACGTACATTTGATTGTTGGCAATAAATGGTAGGATTATGAATAGGAAAATTCTGAAAAGTTATTAATCAGAAACTGTTGATACACTTGCCCTTGCTAATCTACTGTCAAGGGTTAAGCCTGGGATATTGGGTCGGAGATTGCTTATCAAATCATCTCCAAACATTAAACTAGCAGATGACTTTTAATAGTCTTATTTTTTTGCTTTTCAATTTCTTCCCAGCAGCAGTGAACAATGGAGAAGTACAAATAGCTCTCTGTCTGAATCTGTCTACTGATTAATTTCTTAAGTGAAGTCTGTGTTAGTAAGAAGGGCCACTTTTCTAATTTACTCTTCTTGCGAAGAGATAATTTGGAAAGGGTATGATGATGATTAAGAAGATGGTGATGGTGGCTGTGGTAGAATTTTGAGAATTCTTTATTAAAGAAAGATATGGGTACGGACTCAAACACCAACAACAACGACCAGAACAACAACTCAGTTGGATGGAGCAGAGCTCGTGGATTGATAATGAAGACTGTGGTACTAGTTGGAGGTGCTTTATTGCTTAAACAACTTACAAAGTCCACAACCAGCTGGGACCATGCCCGTATGGTTGCCCAGTCACTCTCCGGGGAAAAGGTTCTCTCTTATATTTTTGTTTTATTTGCTCTCCATCTTGGACACTTACTGGCCACTTCTTATTTATTTAAAACTATCTCCCTATTACTTTTCTTATATTAATTTCATCTTCTTTTATTCCGATAGTCCTCTAAGGATCAAGCAACCAGGGATCCTGACCATTACTTTAACATCAGGTACATAGATATCTGACTGCCCAACTCTCTTGGTTTCATTTTTATGTTTTTTCCCGAATTCATAGAAACCCCTAATGAACCCGCTAGTTAGTTACTTCCCTATTGTTCACATTCATTGAGTATATAGACCTAAAACTCTTAGGTAAGGTTTCTTTTAGTTAAGTTACTGGGGAGATTCTAATTGATAGTTAAACTAAAGTAATGGGCCTAATGGCTTAGAATTGTCATCCACTTGTGGATAGTCCTATTCAATGAAGATTCTCAATGTTTGATATCATTTATTTATGTCAGAATGCTTACATGCCCTGCAGCTGAAATGGTTGATGGTTCGAAGATTTTATATTTTGAACAAGTGAGTATAATAGCATCCAGTATAACTCGCGTTCATCCTCTAGTTTCAGTTGTCCTTTTTCCACAAATTTTGCTTATGTATATTTTTTTTGTTACACTAGGCATTCTGGAGAACTCCCCAGAAACCTTTTCGCCAGGTATGTTGTTTACTCATAGTTTCTACAATTGTCTTCAATTCTCGGTAGACAAGTCCTAGAATCTCATAGAATAGTTCGCCTTACCTGGCTATATAAACCTTCCACTCTTTTTCCTTTTATGTTTTTGCATGTCCACTATTTTTTACTTTGGCTTTGGAATCATTAACTCATCCAAATTTCTCTTTCCCTAAATTAATCAGTCTCTGTAAATGGAATCTTGCAATCACAATATATACTCTCTTTTCGTCGTCACACTGATTAAGGGGGAGTTTGAGAGTCTTTTCTTTGTAAGCATTTAAAAAACTCATATATTAACTCACTCGTTTAATTTACGTTTCTTTTTTGAAAGATTTTTCTCCACTCTGAAGTATTTCCTCAAGAAGCACATGTCACATGTCAGGTGCTTCTTATATAATGCTTCCAGGGATGGAGACATATTTTTGAGCAAGTCTTCCAAGCTAAAAGTCTTGCTCAAAGAATTATTAATTGAAATAATATTTTCAAATGTATGAAAGCGCCTATAAACAAAAGCACTTGCAGACGGGCCTTAAATGACACAAGATTTTTAATTCTTTGGCGAACTTGTAATTTTTGATGTACTAAATATTTCTTACTTTATTGATTTGTCTAGTATCTGGTTGCAGAGATTTTATATGGTGAAGCCTTGTGCGAAAGAGTTAAGATGTGATGTTGAGGTGGGTTGTTTCCTTTGCTGTTCGTTTGTGCTTTACTTTAATGCTATCATTTAGAGTTACTCTTACTTTTTTAGATTATATATTTGTATTTGAGGCTATATTCTTAGATCCTATGAAAAATACTTTTTCGCTGATGACAAAAATAACTCAGGGACTGACTTCGCAAGTGTTGGTAGAGTTATTTTACCGTTAGCAGTAGGTGTTATGCACTTGAGTTTGGCTGTGTGATATCATGCATATCACATACTGCTTAAGCATCAAATTCCTATCTATTCCCCTCATCTTCGAGTGCTAATCTGAGGTTTAATCTTTCTAATTTCTGTTGATGAGGCAGTTAAGTTCATATGGCATAAGAGACGCGGAAGAGTACAAGAACTTCTGTGATCGCCCGAAGGATCAGCGGCCATTGCCAGACGAAGTTATTGGGGTAAGACTTTAGTCACATCTATGCCGCTTTAGCTTGTTATTTGTTGACTCTGTAATATTTGTTTTAGGACTTTGAAGAATTAGTCTTCAACCTGAAAGGAAAATGGTTATTTGAGTTTTTTTACTGTCATTGTGGTCAAGACACTATCTGATTTTAACATGAGGTGATTGGATTCTGCGATAATGTAGAGAGAGGTTCAATATTTCTCTGTGTTTACCCTTGACATAGTTAGATAAGTTACAACAGGTCAAGTTTTAAGCTGACCTAGTTATAGTCAAGGAATATGCTGAAGATTATGAAAATCTTCAATCATGCTTCTCTGTGATTTCTATTTATAAAGAACATACTAGTTTAGGTCATCTTAACTTTTATATATCAACAACTTAAATTTTTTGTAGGAAAAATATTTGTATTAAAAAGAAAAAGAGTTACAAGAAAGTTTTGGGAGGATAAGAAATCCACCAAAACAGGAAAACAACAGTACAGATCGAATTACAACCACAGAAATTTCTAATCATTAAAAACTGGAAGATAACGAAATCAATTTCTTCCATTTTCAGTCTTCAAAAACCGAATCTTCTAAAAGCCTTCCATTTCTTAGGGCTTCAGATCTACTTCTTGTTAGGGCTTCAGATGTTAATTAATGTTGTTTATGAAATTTTACGGGACATGCTTGAATTTGTGAAGTTATTTGAAGTATGCTGGTGATGTATTCATCTTAACTTTATCGGATGTCCCCGAAGGGACATGTATTCATCTTAATTGAAGCTGTTACTTTGGCTGCATTTTGTAGTAAATTCATCATTTAACATACAGGACGTTGGAGAGCATTTGACAACAATGTATCTTAACCGTTGTGAACGTGGAAAGCGTTGCTTATATGAAGGTTCTACTCCACCTAGTGGTTCTCCAAATTCATGGGTAACACCTTTTTCACCATGTTTCTGTTTCACCCTAATTACCTGATAGGTGCGTGGTATACAGTAAAAACCTCGAAGTAGGATAAAAAAAGAGATTTGATTTTGTCTCGATGACAGAATGGGGCAGCCTACTCTACATCAGAAATATCAATTTTAAAGAACAATGAGATACATGCCTGGGATAGGGGTTATGACGAAGACGGAACCCAAGTTAGTTTCTCTTTCTTTTTCTGTTTCACTCTAATTACCTGTAGAAGCGGTTTCACTTCTGTCCGACGAAAACATAAGGTAACAATTGCATTTGTTTTTTGGGATTGGATTGGTACAGGTCTGGGGACCTAAGGAAGGTCCATATGAATTCAAGCCTGCAACTGTCTCTAGTTACAGTGACACGTTTTCTTCTTTAAATTTCCCTCCTCAGCCATCCTTGCAGAAGAGAATAGAGGGTTCATTTGTCTTGCAGGAGTAGTTGCCTGTTAAATATTTAATTTATTTGATTATGGTGAGTGGTGGGTGTCATACTGGAATAAACGAATAGCTGTATCATATATATTACTGTTAATAATATCAGTTTTTTTTCCAAATATTTTGTTAGTTCAGCTTCTGTTATAGGAAGTTTCATATGAGTGTCCTCTTCATGAAACATCGCTCATGTAAGAGTGCAGATAGAATTGGGATTAGGAGTCTCATTTACATCATAAATAGAAAAGAGAAGCAGAATAAAATTAGTTATAGCCTCTGCCATTCTGACAAGGTGTCATAAGAGGATCTCTATTCCATACATATCATGGTCAGGCTCTTATATTCTCTTTGCTACTGTAGTAAATTATTTTGTTTGTTCAGGTTATGTTATAGGAAGTTTCATGTTTGTATCCTCTTCATGAAACATCACTCATGTCAGAGTGCAGATAGAATTGGGATTAGGAGCTCATTTACAATATTTCATAAATAGGAAAGAAAAGCAGAATAAAATTAGTTCTGACCCTATGACATTCTGACAAGGTCGAGAGAGGATCTCTTTTCCATTCATTTTATCATGGTCAGGCTCTTATATTCCAATTAAGCACCAGTTTGATCAAGGAAGGTTGACGCCATGGCACTCATAAGTCTTAAGTGATAATACATCTCTAACATATGAGTGTCCTCTTCTTGATGTAGGCACTAGGCAGTCTCTTTGCTACTGTAGTAAATAATTAAAGCTAGCCTAAAGGTGGTTTTTTTAAAAACAAACTTAAAAATGGTGCAGTTCTCGAAGTATTTTTTGAAAAAGGATACACTTATACTCTTCCATAAAAAATGATCGTGAGTTTTAATCATAGAATATATGTGGAAGAAAATTAGGGGTGTGTAAGGTCAGTTTGGTTTATACTGAATTAAAATTTATGGTCTTATCAAAATGAGAATTGAACCGACTGATTATGTGTACATATACCGAATCCACCAAAACAATTGGTTGGTTTAGTCAGGTTTTACGATCCATAAAAATTATTATTATTTTTTCAAACGGTCCATCAATAAATTTAATCATACAGTTTTTCAGTCATTATAATTAAAACTTTCAATTTAAACCAATACATGTAAGTTAAAAATTAAAGAGAGAAATGTGAGAAATAGGAAATGAGGATAATATGAGAAATTAAATATGATATACATATGGGGGATGAGCGGTCAGACCAGATCCAAAATGTAGAAAACTTTTCGGCCGAGCAAAAAGTGATTTTTTTAACTCAAGACTGAACTGGTCATAATTAGCTAAACAACAACCAAACCAATAATTTTTTATTTAGTCCAATTTAGTTTGATCAATTTTTACACACCTCTAAAAGAAAATCACCACCATATTCTCCATTTGAACGAAAATATAGTGCTAAAATGACTATATTCCTAATTAAAGAGAATATAGTTCACTTGAAATTGAACCACATTCTCTAATTGAACTCTCCAATTGAACGAGAATATAGTGCTAAAATGACTATATTCCTAATTAAAGAGAATATAGATCAATTGAAATTGAACTACATTCTCTAATTGAACGAGAACTATAGACCAACAAATATTAATTCATCGGTAAATTTTGGTTTAATGACTTAATACATCTCTAACATGATGAGTTCGAATTTCTTAATCGTTTGTTGTAGCAAACTGTAAAGGATTTTTTCGGTATAGAAAACCATCTACAAATAAATAATAAAGATCATAATTTAAAAAGAGAATGAGAGAATAAAGACATCACCATTTACATGAAAACTCTTAAAGGGAAGAAAAACAACGAGAATATTGTTGATATTCACTTATGTAAAGAATTTTACATAGTTGTTGATGAAAAAAGAAAGGAAGGGCAGTACCTTTAGTTGGGATTTGCTTAGGTCATCTCCCATTCTTCTTATTATAGACCTTATAATAATAATAATAAAAATATCAGATAAGGTCAGGCCTATGATAACACTCATTCGTGAGATCCCCTTTCTTCTTTATCTTACATCTGTCACACCCAGCTGCCCATTAATCGCTGCCACATGGCAGTTCCCTGTGATTCCAAGCCAATTAGTCAGAACCACTTGGTGACTGACCAATCTGTCTTGTTTAAGCGATGCAACTCACCCAATCAATCACGCCCACTTGACTGTTAGTCTGATTCTTTCCGTTCTGATGTTTTGACTGTCAGTCTGAACCCTTCTTTCCGTTCTGATGTTCTGTCCTATTCAAGAGGTAATGATTCCCCATTCTCAAGATGCCGGTTCCTGTTCTTAAAGCGATGATCACCGTTCTTGTGATGTTGGCTCTCTTTCTGGAGGCAATGATCTCCCGTTCTCGAGATGTCGGTTCCCGTTCTGAAGGCAATGATCTCCCATTCTCGAGATGTCTCGTGACTTTAGCCAGTCATCCGTTTATACTTTCTTGACGCTTCTTATGAGACACCAAGCAATGATCTCCCGTTCTCGAGATCTCAGTTCCCGTTCTAGTGGCGATGATCTCCTGTTCTCGAGATGTCGATTTCTGTTATGGAGGCGATGATCTTCTATTCTCGAGATGTCTCACGACTTCAGCCAGTCATCCGATTCTACTTTCTCGATGCTTCTCATGAGTCCTGGGTGAGTCCATTTTGTTGCACGTGACAGTGAAGTATTTTTTACCTGTTCATTTGCCCCCCAATTGTGCTTCAGCGAAGTTTTTCGAAGTGCAATGAATGCTTCCAACACATGCCTGATTTTGGTAGGTTTGATTCTCTTATTTTTTATAGAGTCTTCGGTTTAGATCATGTCATGTGACATTTTGCCTGTTCATTCTGAGAGAAAAGTTTTAGGTTCAAATAAAGAATCACGGTCCCGCTTTGGCCTTGGGTTTCAGGATCATCCGCTGAGTTTCAAGAAATATTTCATCTTTACTTTCTTTAGTCGTTTCCATCATGAATTATTTGAGCATCGTCTGATCCGTTTAAACAAGGATATCTCTTTGTTTGAAGTTTCTGATTTTCTTTTAAGGACTTAGGCTCCTTTCATGGAGTCATGACCCCGTTTTGATTTCCTACGGGTTCATCGATAGAGTTTCCCCCGTTTCTTCATTTTTCATTTTTCTTCTTTTGTACGATAAGATCTGTGACATGAATATTTTACATGAATAATATAATAATTGAAATGAGTAAGGAGCGAGTGTACCATTTCATAATTTCATTGCAGGAGTTTGAGTTTGATGCTCCACTTCTATTGGTAGAATTTTTCCCGTTTTTCTTGCTGCGAACTTTTTGGTAGAGTTTCTTCCGTTTCCTTATTTTATTTTCCTGCTTTCAAATTTTTCCTTCCTTTCATCACTGTTTTTTTCTTTACTCCTGGCCATTTTTTGATCAGCTTCGTCTTTTAGCTCTTCTTTTTTGCCCTGTTTTACTCAGTTATTCTCTTCTCAGCGTTTCTTTACTAATAAGTTGAGGGTCTTTCCTCAACTTCTTTTATTTTCTATTCTGAAGTTCTTTTCTCAACTTCTTTTCTTTTCTGTTCTGAATATTTTCCCAATCTTAAGACATTTTCCTTTTCCGTTCGCCAGACTTTCCCGTTCTGAAGATGTTTCCTTTTTCGTTCTTCAGACTTTCCCGTTCTAAAGATATTTGCTTTTTCCTTCTGAAGATTTTCTCGTTCTTAAGACATTTTATTTTCCATTCTGCAGACTTTCCTGTTCCGAAGATGTTTCCTTTTCTATTCTTTAGATTTTTCCATTCTGAAGACATTTCTTTTTCCGTTCTCCAGACTTTCCCGTTCTAACGATATTTCCTTTTTCCGTTCTGAAGACATTTTTTTTTCTGTTCTCCAAACTTTCCCGTTCTAAAAACATTTCCTTTTTTCATTCTGAAGACATTTCTTTTTCTGTTCCCCATACTTTCCCATTCTGAAGACATTTATTTTTTTTTTGTTTAGAAGACTTTTTTTTCTATTCTCTAGACTTTCTTGTTCTGAAGACATTTCATTTTTTCGTTCTGAATACATTTAATTTTCCTTACATTTTGTTTCACCCTTTGAGTTTTTTTTTTATTATTTTTTGCTCGTTTAGTGGAATGACCCCGTTTCAAATTCCTTCTGAGAGCGGCGTACGAAGACGCTCCCAAGGACTTAGGCTCATTCAGTGGAACTATGGTCTCGTTTTGATTTCTTTCTGAGAACGGCGTACGTAGACACTCCCAAGGACTTGGGCTCATTCCGTGGAACCATGACCCCATTTTGATTTCTTTCTAAGAGTAGGACTTATGAACTGCCCCTCCTAAGAACTTACACCCTTAGTTCCTTCTGAAAGTAGGACTTACGAATTGTCCATACCAAGGACTTATGCCCTTAGTTCCTTCTGAGAGTATAACTTATAAATTACTCCTCCCAAGGACTTATGCCCTTAGTTCCTTCTAAGAATAGGACTTATGAATTTCCCCTTCCAATGGCTTACGCCCTTAGTTCCTTCTGAGAGTTGGGACTTATGAGCTGCCCCTTCTAAGGACTTACGCCCTTAGTTCATTCTAAGAGCATGGCGTATGAATTTCCCCTCCCAATGACTTATGCCCTTAGTTCTTTCTGAGAGTATGACTTATGAATTGCCCCTCTCAAGGACTTACGTCATTAGTTCTTTCTGAGAGTAGGACTTATGAACTTCCCCTTCCAAGAACTTATGCCCTTAGTTCATTCTGAGAGTAGGACTTATGAATTATCTCTCCCAAGGACTTACGCTCTTAGTTCCTTCTGAGAGTAGGACTTATGAACTGTCCCTCCCAAGGTTTTACGCCCTTAGTTCATTCTAATAGTAGAACTTATGAATTGCATATCCCAAGCACTTACGCCCTTAGTTCTATTGTCAAAGAAGAGAGAGTGTTGACAGCCTGCATGTTATCATGCCATAAGTTTTGATTGAGAGCTCTAGATCAAATTCTATAAGATTCTTCTAAAAGTTGATTTTCATATGCTTCCGATAGTATATAATGCTCAATTAGCTTCAATTGTCGGTGTATAATCTATTTGTTCTGCATTATCTATCTTCTTGATCGACTTTCATGAAAATTATTATAACTCATATTCAGGAGCTCCGGATCAAGTTTTGTAAAATTCTTCAAGAAGTATACATCAGTATCCTTTTCAACAATATATAGTTTGTCATATAATATTGTCTAAACAAAGCAGCCTAAAGATTCAATTTGAAAGACATGAATAACCTTACTTTTCTGAGTGATATGTACCAAAATTACTGTAACTTTTGATCGAAATCTCCAAATTGAATTCTGTTAAATTCTCTAATAAGTAGACTTTTGTATATTTCTGATAATTTAAGATTTACCATGTAGTTGGCTTCCAATAAGTATAGTTTATTTTCAAAATTGATTGTTCTGTATAATCTGCTTTCCTAAGCAACCTCCATGAGAATCGTCATAATTTTTTCTCAAGAACTCCAAATCAAGTTCTGCAAAATTCTTCAAGCAATATACGTCTATATCTTTTTAAAGATATATAATATGCTATGTAAGTCTAAGAAATTAAATTTGAAAGACGTGATTAATTTTACTTTCTGTACGAGGATTACCATACTTTTGATATGGAGCTCAACTTGAATTCCGTAAAACTCTCCATGAAACATACTCTCATATCCTTATTATTATGTGACTCGTCATGTAAATTTTACTTCCAACTTTTTTCTTTTAAGTTTCCATTTTCGTTCCCGTTGTCGCTTTTGTTGTTCTGTTCACATCATCACGACGTCTATGTTCCCCTAGTTAGGATGTCTCTGTTCTCGTTGTTTGTTCATCTTATATTTTCTTGCACTCATAAATTCCTTTTGAATGATGAATTTGCTTAAGTCGTAGCTTTCCCTTTTTTTGTCTTCCCATTCTAAAACATTTGAACGAAGTCTCCTTGGTTTTCCTGTTCTGAAACGTTTAAGTAGCAACTTTCTTGACTTTCCCTTCCTAAGAGGTTTGAATGTGGTCTTCTTTGCTTCGCTCTTTACTCTAGAGTTTTTTCTCTGAAATTTCTTCCTAACTCTTTTTTCTTTTCTAACGAATTTCTTTTCTAAAATCCGTTGAGATTTCTGTTATGAAATTCTAACACTCTAACTTTTTATTTTCTCAAAAGCTAAAGCTTTTCTGATCTGAACTTCAACTTTTCTAAAGCCTTTTTTATTTTATGAGGTTTCTGATATGTGCTTTCTGAGCTCTTCTGACATGAGCTTTATGAGATTTTCCAAACTTTCTGAGCTCTTCTTTTCTTATCCGCTCTAATTTTTTTAACTCATCATTCCTTCAAATGGATTTCTTTTCTAATCTCAGAACTTTCTCATTTTTCGAGACTTTTCCGTTCTCGAGATTTTTCTGATCTCAAGTCATTTAAACTCAAAACCTTAAATCAAATTAGAATTAAAACTCAAAACTTTATTTATAACAAGTCAAATAAGTTCTCCCCTCCTTTTTTTTAAGAAGTTGATAATGATGTAAAAGAAATAAGCCAATTGAATATACAAGGAATGAGTTTACCGTTTCTTGTTATGTTTCCAGCTTTGCACTTGTTGATGTTCCTATCTCTGCTTCCAACTTGTTGTCGTCTCTATTCTCGCTTTTGTTGTTGAAGGGCGTTTTGATTTGGTTTTTGACATTTTGGGAGGAATTACTCGAGTTTTTCTCTCGCTCTCAATGAAAGCATCAAATGTAAATGATTTTTTTCGGTATGAAAAACCCTCTACGAAAAAATAATAAAGAAATAATTTAAAGAGAAACTAAAAGCATAAAGACATCATCATTTACATGAAAAACCATTAAAGGGAAGAAAAACCATGGAAAGATTGTTGATATTCACTTATGTAAAGGATTTTACATAGTTGTTGATGAGAGAAGAGAGGAAGGGCAATGCCTTTAGTTGAGATTTGCTTAGGTCCTCATCAGATGACTGATGAGGTCAGACCTAGGATAACACCCATTTATGGGATCCCCTTTCTTCTTTATATTACGTTTATCACACCTAACTGCCCATCAATCAATATCACATGGTAGTTCCCTGTAGTTCCGAGCCAATTAGTCAGGACCACTTGGTGACTAACCAATATGTCTTGTCCAAGTGATCAGCTCATCCAATCAATTACGGCCACTTGACTGTCAGTTTGAACCCTCATTTCCATTCTGATGCTCTATCATGTCCAGCCACTTGACTGTCAATCTGAAGCATTCTTTCTATTCTGAGGTTCTGTCCCATCCAAGAGGTAATGATTCCCCGTTCGTGAGATATCGGTTCCCGTTCTTGAAGCGATGATACCCGTTCTTGTGATGTTGGTTCCTGTTCTGGAGGCGATGATCCCCCATTCTCGAGGTGTCGATTTTCTTTCTGGAGGCTTTGATCTCCCCTTCTCGAGATGTCTCACAAATTTAGCTCGTCATCCGTTTTTGCTTTCTCGACGCTTCTCACGAGTCACCAAGCGATGATCTCCCGTTCTCAAGATGTCGGTTCCTATTCTGGAGACGATGATCTCCCGTTCTTGAAATGTCAGTTTCCGTTCTAAAGGCAATGATCTCTCATACTCGAGATGTCTCACGACTTCAGCCAATCATCCATTTCTGCTCTCTCGACGCTTCTCATGAGTCCTAGATGAGTCACTTTTATTTTACGTGACAGTAAAATATTTTTTACCTGTTCACAAACCAAACTTACATCTCGCCTGCATCCCGCATGATAAGTTTGAGCGTCAAGTTAATATGTGTGTGTGTGTGTCTATATATATATATATATTGAAAGACTTAAAAAGATAATTATAAAGAAAGAAAATACTAAGTCTAATAATAATAACACTGCAAGTCTTTCACAGACCCTTGAAAAATTCAATAAGATAAAAGGAAAAGAAAAGGAAGTTACCCTACAGGAACTTCAAAAAGAAATTAAAGATATTAAGATTGAAATAAAAGATTTGAAAAATTCAAAAAATGAAATAAAAGAAGAATTAAATCTTCTAAAAATAGAAAATCTAATTAATAAACAAGAAATAGGTGAACTTAGTAAATTACTAATATCTGATAATGAGATTGAAGAACCCATAAACTGTCAAGACAAACAGTTTTCTTAAAAACTGTCATAATAATCTATTGTTTCTAAGATTCTAAAAAATTACTGTTTATCTTCTTACTTCTCAATACCCCCTCTTATACTTCTCAATACCCCCTCAATACTTCTCAATACCCCCTCTTAGATTACTGTTCAATTCCGTGTCTTTTGGTATCAGAGCCAAATCTGGTGGGGATAATTACTGTTCATTAACTGTTTCTACTTCAATATCTGCATAATTTATACTGTTTGCCACCTATTATGGCTGGTTATTGATAACATTATTTACTATTCGCTTACATGAATAATTACTTATATCTAATCTTACTCTCCGCCCAAGTGGCTGGTTATTCTTACATTTGATTATTTCTCTGTATTATTTGTTTACCTAATCTGTGAATCTGTTTATCAGAGGCTGACGTATCAGGTTCTATTTGGTGAGCTTCAGTGACCTAGGTAAGACCTCTTAGATACGTAAATCCCGAGGGTAGGGTGGTTGTAGAGGCGAAAGGGAGAAGAGTGAAGCCTAATAGGAGGTTGTAGAAGTCACCACAAGGTTAGTAACAAACAATATAATATGAAATTCTCAATAATAAGAATAATTTAGTTAGGAGTAATTCTTCTAGTAGTAATAGGTCAACAATAACCTCAATACCTGACATAATAAATGACGAACACATTGAATTAATAAATGATCAAGTAGATCATAGGGTATGGAATATACCTAAAATCTCCAATAAAAATATTTATAAATCAACATGGTCTGTTACTTTTTTCAAGCCTCAGCATCATGTAAAAAAAATGAAAAAATATATGCTCTTGGAAAAGAGCATGAAACATGTCAATTACTTTCCTCTGATGCAATAAAGCATCATATTCAAGAAGGATATAATTTCCTTCATTTTGATTTTAGTCCAGATTGGAGTAAAACCACTAACGAGAAGAGGCCTAAATACCTCTGTCTTATTAGCCTTGCGAGATGCAAGATTTACAAATTTTAATGATAGTATATTAGGGTTAATTGAATCTTCATTTTGTATTGATCCAATTCATTTTGATTGTTTTTCTGATATGTCTGTTAGTTTAGCATATTCCCATATTTTAAAATCATTAACTTTAAATATTAAAACTAGTTGTTACCAAGTCTTAGAAGGTACATAACCTCTAACTTTAATTTTTAGAATACATTACAAAGTAACCAAAACAAATATGAACTTTCAAGCCATCAATAGGAGTCCAAAGAGTCAAACCATATTGATACAATCTAATCAAAGTAATGCAAATATTAGAGTTCCTAAAATGATTTGGTGGACTGAAATTAATTTACCAACAAATTTCCTTTTAACCAATGAAATTCAATCTACCCAAATTCAAAGACCAATTGAAGATGTAGATTACATCCAGCAGTACATGGATGGTACTGTAAAAATTAACTTTCAATCATCCTCTAGTCCACAAATTAGGGAATATAGCCAGTCTAGTACTCCTAGGAATTCCTTTTCTGAATCATCCATTGGTAATGATCAAAGTTTTAGGATTCAACACTTAGAATAAGAATTAAAGAAATTACAAATTAACAATTTAAAACTTAAAGGCATAGCTATAAGTTTTCAAGTTAGTCAACCAGTCTTTGATAATAAGTCTGAACAATCTGATGAAACTGAAGCACCCACTGGATCAGATTTCTAAGGAAGCCTTAATTCTGTCAGTCCTCAACTCTTAGTTCTGAATATAGGAAACTTGAGTCAAGAATATGAACCAGATTGGGAAGGTCTAGCCCAACACAATAATGACCCAAATAATTTAGATAGACGTAATAGATTTAGAGATTCATATGATATGGATCAAGGAAAAATCATACTTGTTGAATGGAAGGCATTTATGCAAGAATTTAAAATTGATATATTTTTCCTAGATTATGTTGAAGATATTTATGAAAGAAATATAAAAGTAATTTCAAAGTATAAATGGGTTAAGGAAGACTCTAGTATAGTTTTTACTAGTCATCCTCCTCCTGAGAAAATTATAATTAATCATAAAAATTCTTTAATCACTGCTTCTTTTTTCAAAATTTCAAAGGAAGAAGAACCAAACAAGAAAATAGTTGAACAACTCAACTATACTAACCGGAGTCTAATTACAATAGGAAAACAGTTAGATAAAATTGAAACTAAGGTTGATGTTCTCAATGAACCTAAGCCTAGTGAAACCCTGAAAGAAAAATCTTTTATAAATATTTTAGATAAAACCACTCTAAAAATCATTCCAATTAATAAAAAAATTGATAAAATGATTCAGGAATTTAATAATAAATCCACTGAGTCATCTTCCTCTGTTAAGGTTGTTAACCAAGACAATAGTTCAGAATCTAAGTCTGAAAAAACTTGATGAAGTATTTCAAGAATTGAAAGTAATTAACAAAGACGATAAAACTGATTCTGATAGTCATAGGTCTGAATCAACCTACGAATAGTAAAAATAGTTACTGTATTATGGTGTAAGATTAAAGACTTACACAAACAGAGTTTATTGAAAACAATAAATTAGTGCTCATGCTCACTACTTTACGTTGAAGAAAAAAGAAGAAAAGATTTACAAAAGAGGAGTAGAAGAAGAAATATCTGTTTCACAAAACAGGTTTTAACTCTCAAATAGTAAGAGTTGTAAAACGAGTTCTGCTTCACAAATGGGAGAAGCTGCCTATTTATAGCTAAGGAAAGTGGAGTTCACCGGGAACCTATCACTAACCCGAACTATTCTATTCTACAAATGTAAAAGCATTTTACATTTATACTTTTGTCTACTTTTGACTAAGAATAGTAAAAAGTACAATGATTACAAAGAGACAAATTACAAAGAATCTTTGGTAGGCGAAGTCCTTTGTAGTTGTCATGTTTGGTTGAGACTATTATAGGATAATTGTTATCCTGATCTTGTCATTTGATTGTGTTGAAGAGCATGATGGTCATTGCATTGTGCTTTTTATCGTGATCTCTTAAATATCTTATTGGCATTTTGCCAACAATGAAACTATTCATCTTCATCTTCACTGAGGTCCACATCCTCAAAAGGGTCTTGAGAATCTTGGAAGGGATCATGGGTCCATCGGGGAAGAGACCGAACATGAGATTTTTCCTTTGATTTTTGAGATGGAAATTGACTCATTTTGTTCTTGATTGGGTGACTTCTTCTGAGGAATCAGAGTTAGAACTAGAATTTTCAAGAAGAATGAGCATTTTTTTGTATTAACTCCTACTTTTCTTTGGATTTTTTGGACTTGCTTTTGCCTTTCGAAGAAGGTATTGTGGTGGATTTTGAATTTTGGGAGGAATCTGATGATTGCTTAATTTGCAGAGTGTGATTATCTAGTTCCTTAATTTTTAAGGAGGCCACTGGAGGCTCGAGAGATTTTATCTGAGGGTGAGATTTTGCTAATTCTTTATGTATGGAGGCAGATATTTTTAGTGTACTGAATCTGTCCCACCATTTTACATAGTATTGTCTGGTGAGGATTTCTCCTTCAATGGCGTATTGCCATTTAATGATCCAAGGAATTTTGAACTTATTTACAAAATAAATTATTGGAGGAAAAGAGGCCTCAATTGTTGAAGGTTTAAATAATTTAAAAAAAACTGTATTTTTGTTGTAAATCAATTGGAAAAATCTCAAAAACGGGACCATGGATTGACCACCATCTTAAAAACCATTTTGGTAAATTAATTTTGAAATTTTTGTCAAAATTTAAAAACCAGGAGTGGGTAAATTCACTATTTTGGTGCAAGAAAATTGTTTGCCATGCATCAATATAGTCAAAATAATTATATTATTTTTTATTTAAAAGAGGTTTTATCCCTGGAGGATGGATTTTCCATTCCTCTAAAGTTATTATTTTGAGGATATAGAAGGAATGATAAATGATTTTTCCTTCTGCACTATTTATAGGTTTGATATTTATTGATTTTGTTTCTAAGAGAATATCTCTGTAGAAACTAAGGGTTTTGTCCTTGTGTCCAGGGACAAAATGAGAATTAGGATGGAAATGAGCCTTCACTATTTCTATTGGATTTTTAAAATTGGTGAATGTGTGTTCAATATAGAAGAGATTTTTACTGGGGTTTTTTTATAATAAGGAGAAGATTTTCTATAATTGGTGAATGGTTGGTTGATGACCAACTGTGGGTCAAATGGTTTAGAAACAGCAAAAAGGTCAAATTGATTGACCAAAGCATTTTGGTAATTAGGTCTTGTGGACCCAAGAACCATTAATTGGGTAGTTCTTGGAGTAGAAGACTCCTATTTTATTTGGGCTTTAAGGGCCAATTGATGTGTGGAGGATTCTCCTTTGGTCATTTTCCCGGAAGCTTGGGGCCTAGACCCCATCCTTCTGTTTTCCCTGCAGGAATTCACGTGTTAAAAAGTCAGAGACTGAATTATTAACTCCTTTAAAAAATTCAATATTTAAATAAAAATACTAAGTATAGATTGTCATCTAACAAAGATCTGTTTGGAGGCTATATTTTTAACATCCTTTTTCTAGAACATGCTTAGCAGATTTGCAATCAATTTTTAACAAGAATTTTTTATTTAGTAAGTTATCTTGGAATTTATGTACGCATAAAACAACATATAAGATTTCTTTTTTAATAGTACTGTAATTGACTTGTGATTGAGACCACGTTCCAGAAGTAAACCTGACAATTTGTTCAGGTGCTTCTGGGGAAATTTTTTGTAATAGAATACCTCCATATCTAATTTCAGAGGCATCAGTTTGGACAATTTTAAAAGAATTATTAGAGGAAATGCCAAGACAATGAAGTGTCTTAACATGGGTTTTAATTCTTTTGATTAATTCAATATGGACAATTGTCCAAGGAGGGGGATTCTTTTTAAGCCTGTCAAAAAGAGGCTTACAATCAATTCTCATTTTATTGTAGAAATCAGATATGTAATTTAAAGATCCTAGAAATATTTGCAATTGTGTCCTATCTAGAATTTCATTAGAGAATTCGTCAGCAAATTGTATTACTCTGTCAATTGGCTTGATTATAGAATGGTGTATTTCGAATCCTAAAAACCTCATCTTAGATTGAAATAATTTAATTTTGTTTGTAGAGATAACTAGACCATTTTGTTTTATTATCTTAACAAATGATTCAAGGTGTTTCCAATGTTGTTCTATGGTTTTTGAAAAAATAAGTACATCATCAATGTAAATAATTGAGAAATCAGTAAATTGATTAAAGATTTCATTCATTATATTTTGAAATTCAATGGGAGCATTTTTAAGGCCAAAAGACATTACATTCCACTCATGATGGTCAAAAGGAGTTACAAATGTTGTTTTATATTTATCACTTTCATTTATCTGGATTTGCCAAAATCTAGATTTCATATCTAATTTAGAGAATATCACTGCATCTCCGATTATATTTATTAAATCTATTTTGTTTGGTATTGAATATCTTATCCATTCTAAAACATTATTAAGGGGTTTATAATTGATTACTAAATGAGGAATTCCTCGTTCAATTTCACTGGCTTTTTGAACATAAAAGGCCGAGCAGGACCAGGAAGATTTGCTTTTTCTAATAATACTTTTGGATAAAATAAGCAAATCTTCCTGGTTAGAATAATCAAATCTTCCTGGTCTTTCTCGACCTTTTATGTCCAAAAAGCCAGTGAAATTGAATGAGGAGTTCCTCATTTAGTAATCAATTATAAACCCCTTAATAATATTTTAGAATAGATAAGATATCCAATACCAAACAAAAGAGATTTAATAAATAGACTCAGAGATGCAGTGGTATTCTCTAAATTCGATATGAAATCTGGATTTTGGCAAATCCAGATAAATGAAAGTGATAAATATAAAACAGCATTTGTAACTCCTTTTGACCATTATGAGTGGAATGTAATGCCTTTTGGCCTTAAAAATGCTCCCAGTGAATTTCAAAATATAATGATTGAAATCTTTAATCAATTTACTGATTTCTCAATTGTTTACATTGATGATGTACTTATTTTTTCAAAAACTATAGAACAACATTGGAAACACCTTGAATCATTTGTTAAGATAATAAAATAAAATGGTCTAGTTATCTCTGCAAACAAAACTAAATTATTTCAATCTAAGATCAAGTTCTTAAGATTCGAAATACATCATTCTATAATCAAGCCAATTGACAGAGTAATACAATTTACTGACGAATTCCCTAATGAAATTTTAGATAGGACACAATTGCAAAGATTTCTACGATCTTTAAATTACATATCTGATTTCTACAATAAAATGAGAATTGATTGTAAGCCTCTTTTTGACAGGCTTAAAAAGAATCCCCCTCCTTAGACAATTGTCCATACTGAATTAATCAAAAGAATTAAAACCCATGTTAAGACACTTCATTGTCTTGGCATTCCCTCTAATAATTCTTTTAAAATTTTCCAAATTGATGCCTCTGAAATTGGATATGGAGGTATCCTGTTACAAAAAATTTCTCTAGAAGCACCTGAACAAATTGTCAGGTTTACATCTGGAATGAGGTCTCAATCACAAGTCAATTACAGTACTATTAAGAAAGAAATTTTATCTGTTGTTTTATGCATAAAGAAATTCCAAGATGACTTACTAAATAAAAAATTCTTGTTAAAAATTGATTGCAAATCTGCTAAGCATGTTCTAGAAAAGGATGTTAAAAATATAGCCTCCAAACAGATCTTTGCTAGATGGAAATCTATACTTAGTATTTTTTATTTCAATATTGAATTTATTAAAGGAGTTAATAATTCAGTCCGTGAATTTTTAACACATGAATTCCTGCAGAGGCAACCGAAGGATGGGGTCTAGGCCCCAAGCTTCCGGGAAAATGACCAAAGGAGAATCCTCCACACATCAATTGGCCCTTAAGGCCCAAATCAAAGAGAGTCTTCTGCTCCAAGAAATACCCAATTAACGGTTCTTGGGTCCACAAGACCTAATTTCCAAAATGCTTTGGTAAATCAATTTGACCCTTTTGCTGTTTCTAAACCATTTGACCCACAATTGGTCATTAACCAACCATTCACCAATTATAGAAAATATTCTCCTTATTATAAAAAATCCCCCAGTAAAAATTTCTTCTATATTGAACACCCATTCACCAATTTTAAAAATCCAATAGAAATAGTGAAGCCTCATTTCCTTCCTGATTCTCATTTTGTCCCTGGACACAAGGACAAAACCCTTAGTTTCTACAAAGATATCATCCTAGAAACAAAATCAACAAATATCAAACCTATAAATAGTGCAGAAGGAAAAATCATTTATCATTCCTTCTATATCCTCAGAATAATAACTTTAGAGGAATGAAAAATCCATCCCTCAGGGTTAAAACCTCTTTTAAATAAAAACAATATAATTATTTTGACTATATTGATGCATGGTAAACAATTTTATTGCACCAAAATAGTGAATTTACCCACTCCTGGTTTTTAAATTTTGACAAAAATTTCAAAATTAATTTACCAAAATGTTTTTAAGATGATGGTCAATCCACGGTCCCGTTTTTGAGATTTTTCCAATTGATTTACAATAAAATTACAGTTTCTTTTTAAAATTATTTAAACCCTCAACAGTTGAGGCCTCTTTTCCTCCAATAATTTATTTTGTAAATAAGTTCAAAATTCCTTGGATCCTTAAATGGCAATACACTATTGAAGGAGAAATCCTCACCAGACAATATTATGTAAAATTGTGGGACAAATTAAGTACACAAAATATCTGCCTCCATACAGGAAGAATTAACAAAATCTCACCCTTAGATAAAATCTCCCGAGCCTCTAGTGACCTCCTTAAAAATTAAGGATCCAGATAATCAGACTCTTCAAATTAAGCAATCATCAGATTCCTCCCAAAATTCAAAATCCACCACAAGACCTTTTTCGAAAGGCAAAAGCAAGTCCAAAAAATCCAAAGAAAAGCAGGAGTTAATACAAAAAATGCTCATTCTTCTTGAAAATTCTAGTTCTAACTCTGATTCCTCAAAAGAATTGAGTCACCCAATCAAGAACAAAAAGAGTCAATCTCCATCTCAAAAATCAAAGTGAAAATCTCATGTTTGATCTCTTCCCCGATGGGCCCATGATCCCTTCCAAGATTCTCAAGACCCTTTTGAGGATGTAGACCTCAGTGAAGATGAAGATGAATAGTTTCATTGTTGGCAAAATGCCAATAAGATAATTAAGAGATCATGATAAAAAGCATAATGCAATTACCATCATGCTCTTCAACACAATTAAAGGACAAGATCATGATAACAATTATCCACCAACAGTCTTAACCAATCATGACAACTACAAAGGACTTCGCCTACCAAAGATTCTTTGTAATTTGTCTCTTTGTAATCATTGTACTTTTTACTATTCTTAGTCAAAAGTAGACAAAAATAGAAATGTAAAATTCTTTTACCTTTGTAGGATAAAATAGTTCAGGTTAGTGATAGGTTCCCGGTGAACTCCACTTTTCTTAGCTATAAATAGGCAGCTTCTCCCATTTGTGAAGCAGAACTCATTTTACAACTCTTACTATTTGAGAACTAAAACATATTTTGTGAAACAAAGCTTTCTTCTTCTACTCATCTTTTGTAAATCTTTTATTCTTTTTTCTTCAACGTAAATTAGTGAGTGGGAGCACTAATTTATTGTTACCAATAAACTCTGTTTATGTAAATCTTTAATCTTACACCATAATACAGTAACTGTTTTTACTGTTTATTAATACAGTTTTTACTGTTTCTCTTCTTACTTCTCAATACCCCCTCTTAAATTACCATACCCTATGATTTACTTGATTAAAGTCTTTAGAATGATTTTCTTGATCATATGAAAGGTATTCGAAATGATCATTCTGATCATCCGATGGGTATTCAAAATATTTATGATCTACTTGATCATCTGTGAATTCAAAATATTCATCATCCACTATGTTGGATATTGAAGATATTATAGACCTAATGCTACTAGAAGAACTACTTCTAGATAACATACTCATTGGTCAAAATAACTAAATTATTCTTATTATTGAGAATTCCATATTCTAAATTATCCTTTAAGATTCAAATAGAGCAAGAATTAAAAAATTTAAAAATTAAAGGTCTAGAACTTAAAGGAATAAGTTTTCAAGAAACTCAGACAAACCTTAATAATAAAAAATCTAATAAATTTAATTATTAATCTTTTAATTCTAAAGTTAGGGAGTATAACCAGTCTAGTACCCCTAAGAGTTTATTTTCTAGATCATCTATTAATAATGATCAAGATTTTAGGATTAAAGAATCAAAACAAAAATTAAAAGATTATAAAAATTTTAATCCAAATATTCTGCAGCAAGAATACAAATCAGATTGGGCAAGTCTAAATAAACACAATGATGACCCAGCCAATCTTAATAGACGTAATAGGTTCAAAGATTCGTATAATATGGATAAAAAAATCATACTTACTGAATGGAAGACATTCATGCAAAAATATAAAGTTAATATATTTTTCCTTGATTATATCGAAGATATTTATGAGAAAACTATTAAAATAATTCTCAAATCTAAATGGGTCAAGGAAGACTCCAGTGTGGTAACTGTCAGTCATCCACCACCTGAAAAAATCCTAATTAATAATAAAACTTCTCAACCTAATAAAGATTTCATTAAACATCTCCAACTTCATTATGAGAAAATTCCTGATGAAGAAATACTTAGGAGGTTAAAATCTTTAAGAGATAATGTCTCAGAATCAGATAACCATAGGTTAGAATTAACCTATGAGCCATCCATAATTCATAATTCTTCAAAACATAAAATTAAAGAATCTTGTAGGTCAAAATCTTATGAACCTTCAAATAGTATTGAGGAACCATCCAAGGATTTAGAAATTAAATCATCTGTCAATATTAGTAACCATGACAATATCTTTGAAATAGAAATTCATAGGTTAGAACGCACCTATGAATATTCCATAATTAATGAATCTTCGAATATTAAAGAAACATTAAAGAATTTAAAAACTAATGAATCATCTTATTCTGGTATAATTGATAATCAAAATAATTGTTCAGAATTTGAAAACCTTACTAATAATAAACTTCAAGAATTAGATGACAGTAGTTCAAATTTAGAATACCGTAGGTTAGAATCAACCTATAAATCATTCACAATTGATGAATCTTCAAGCATTAACAAAATTGAAGAAACATTAAAATGTTTTGAAACTAAAAAATCATCCTATGAGGACATTAACCATAGAAATTCTTTAATCACTATTTCTCCTTTCAAGATTTCAAAGGAAGAAGAATCAAATAAAAAATTAGTTGAACAACTCAATTACACCAATCAAAGTCTAAATACAATAGGTAAGCAATTAGAAAATAAAGTTGATGATCTTCATAAATCGGAATCTAGTAAAACTCTAGAAGAAAAATATTTAATAAATCTTTCGGACAAAACCACTCCAAATATGGTTCCCCTCAATAAACAGATTGATAAAATACTTCATGAATTAAAACTAATCAATCAAGATAATAGTTTAGATCCAGAAAATCATAGGTCAGAGTCCACCTATGATTCGTCTACAATAAGTGAATCTTCAAACATTAATAATATTGAAGAAGCAATTAAAAATTTAGAATCATCTAAAATTAAATCTGAAAAGATTATTAATAATATACCTCATAAATTAAAGGTAATTAATCAACACAATAATTTAGATTTAGAAAATCATAGATCAGAATCCACCTATGAATCATCCACGATAAGTGAATCTTCAAACATTTATAATATTGAAGAATCACATAGAAATTAATAAATTAATAAATTAGAAAGGAAATGGCCTAAAAAGCCTATTGCTCTTGATATTCAAATTTCTAAAAATTCTTTAGTTAACCAATTTTCTGTTCCTACAGATAAATTACACGAATGGAATATTGATGGACTTTCTAAGCAGGAAGTTCTCAATAAATTTTAACACATGACAATGATAACTAACAACTATATTACCACACACAATTTACTTCACAATGAGGTAATCAATCTTTTAGTCACATGCTTCACATGAATGCTACGTTCCTAGTGGGAAAATTATCTCACAAAAGAATCCAAAAATACCATCCTTTCAGTAGTAATGATTAATGCTGAAGGAACACCAATTATTAGAGAAAATCAGAAAACAATATTTGATGCCACCAATACACTTTTCTACACAATAGTTAAATACTTTATTAAAATACCAAGTAATATTTCTTCGCGTACCCATAATCAATTGACCAATCTTATGTGTCCAATTTTAAGTAAATTCCATTGGTACAGAAATATATTTTTGTTCAAAATAATGTCAAGGGATGATAACAATCAACCCTCTTGGAAATAAAAAATTATTAATAAATTACCCATTTTATACACACACAAAATAAGAAAAATTCTTAGTAATAACCTAAGAAACATAGACTATGATAGTATTACCTATGGTACGATTATTACTACAATGCAAAAGAAAGATTTTGAAATATGCATTAATATGAAAAATAAAGCTATAGAATATAAGTTAGGCAATTCTTATGAGCAATATGGTTTACCCTCTATTAAGAAAAGTTCACATTCAAACCCTAGAAGGTCTCACAAGCCTGATAGGAGAAAGTACCATAAGAATAAGCATAAGATTTTTAACCAACATTTTTCAAAGAATAACAATTTTGACAAACGTTTCTCCAAGAATAAAATTTATTCTAGAAGAAAATACAATAAATATTCTTTTGATAAAAATAAAGTTAAGTATTCTAAATATGGCCAAAATGGTCATTCCACTAAAACTTGTCAAGTTAAAGACAGAATTAATCAATTAAAAATCTCCAATAAAGAAAAACAAGAATTGTTTAGAATCACAGAGTTCATAGAAAACTATGAAAGTGATAGTGATGATTTAAGAGAATTTGAATACTCTGAGTTCTCAAAATCTAGCTCTTATGACAATAATTCTCCTAACATCTCTATGGGGTGTAAAGATAGTTGTTAAAAAATTAATGTTCTAAATAAAGAACAAGAAGAAAATCTCTTGTTGGATTTAAATAGTAAAATTAAAAATCCAGAATTCCTGGAAAGTCTTAGAAAAGTAATTTTAAAAGAAAATACTAAGTCAAAAAGCCTTTCGTAAACCCTTAAAAAATTCAATATGGATAAAGGAAAGAAAAAAAAGTTATCCTACATGAACTTCAGAAAGAAATTAAAAATATTAAAATTAAAATTTTTAATAAAAAGTTTAATTAAAATTCATGAATCTTATTAACTAGGAGAATCTAGTAGATTCTCAATTTCAATTAATAATGTTGAAGAACCTATTATCAACAATCAAAATAATGATAATTTTATCCGAACACTTAATTATATATCAAAATCAAGAAATGGTATATAATGGTCAGAATAATAATTCAAGATTCTGATTTCACAACAATGACTCTTGTTGATTCAGGAGTAGATTTGAATTGTATGCAGAAAAGACTAGCTCCTCCCAAGTACTTCAAGAATACAAAAGAATCTTTGTCTTCTGCCAATGGTACACATATATATATCAAATATGAAATACCCAAAGTTCATAATTGTCAAGACAATGTATGTTTTAAAACATCGTTCATCTTAGTAATAAATATGATTGATAAAATAATTATAGGTTTACCATTCATTTTTTTGTTGTGTCCTTTTACAATTGAGTATGATAGGATAATTACTTATCCTATGGATGAACCTATTAAATTAAAATTTGTTTGTTTTTCTGTTTTTAAATCCAAAAAGATTGAGGAACATCTTCAAGATGCTGTTCTTCAAGATCGAATCTTTGAACAAAGAATTCTTTGTTTAGTAATCAATTACAACCTCATTAAAAATGTTTTGGAATGGATAAAATATCCAATAAACAAAAGGGATTTAATCAACAGATTTAGAGAAGCTGTTGCATTCTCTAAGTTTGACATAAAATCTGAATTTTGAAAAATTCAGATAAATAAGATTGATAAATACAAAATTATATTTATTCATTATAAATGGAAAATAATACTATTTGATCTTAAATTTTCTCCAAGTAAATTTCAGAGTATAATGATAGAATTCTTTAATCAATTCTTAATTGATTGCATTCTTAGTAGACAAAACTGGTTGAATTTCTTGATTATTTACATTAATAAAATTTCCTTTAAATATGACAAACAATACTGAAAATACTTTGAATTATTTGCCAAGATAATAAAACAAAACATTTTAGTTATCTTTCCCAAAAGAATCAAATTATTTCAATCAAATAGATTTCTAGAATTTAAAATTTATCTCATACAATTTACCTTATTAAATCAAAAATTTATTTTAATTAATTATGAATCTGCAAAACATGTTTCGAGATTCCTTCCAAACAAAGTTTTGCCAGGAAACAATCTATTCATAGCAATTTTGATTTCAATATTTAATTTATATAATGTATTAATAATTAAATTCATGATCCTCTTACTTGTAATTTTTTGTAAGAAATCATATCAAGATTCTGCAATAGGACAATTTGAGAAACCTGGCCTATTAAAATATAGGAAGGTAAAGGCCATAGTATTTAATCAAAATTATTTTAAAATCAAGAAACTCAATAGCAAAACGATCACTTTTTGCTCAAAACTCACATCCATTAATTATGGATTTAAATATCCAAAATATTGCTGGACTGATGAATTGGATGAAATTTTAGATCATGTTGGGTTGAACTATGACTTCAATACAACATTAATTCAATGATATAAGAAAAGTATGAAAATAGGTTTTTACAAAAATAACGAAATCTGTTATAATAAAATTTTAACTGAAAATCGATTGAGACAAGTAAATTCTGAAATTGAATTTTCAAATAAAATAATAAAAGAGTTTTTGGTACTAAAAGGAGTTTTCTTCATCATGCCTAATGAATTTCAAAACTGTCATAAGCATGTTGTGAAATTCTTGATAAAAGGAATCAATATCACTTTCTCAAAATATGTGATAAATGTTTCAAAAATAGAAGAGTCTTCGACTCAACAATTGGCCCTTAGGCCCAAATCAAATAGGAGTTTTCTACTCCTAACCAAGCCCAATCAACAATGCTTGGATCCAAAAGCCTCAATCACCAACCATTTTGACCCATTCTCAATATCCTTCGATGCCCAATTAATTTCAAAATACAAGAATTCATCATTTGATTTCCAAAAAATGGCCAGTAAAAATCTCTTTCATATTGAGCCTCTATTTGCTCATTTGAAGGATCCTGGCCAAATTGCCAAAACCCATTTCATTCCTAAATTCCACTATGTCCCTAGATATGATAACAAAACCTTTAGTTTCTACAGAGACATACTCTTAGAAACAGAATCCATAAAAATTAGCTCAATCAAAAATCCTAAAGAAAGAATCATTGACTATTCTTTCTTTATTCTCAGAATCATAACTATGGAGGATTGGAGAATCCATCCTTCAAATTTCAAAACAATTTTAAACAAAAAACAATATATTTATTTTGACTATATTGATGCATGGCACAATATTTTCCTTGCATCAGAATAGTGATTTCTCTCATTTTTATTTTTAAATTTTGACAACAATTGCAAAATTGATTTCCCAAGATGGTTCTTAAAATGGTGGTCCATTCATGGATTTACTTTGGAATTTTTTCCAATCAATTTACAACAATGTTTCAATTTATTTTTACAGGTTTACAAGCCCTCACCAATTGAGGTTTCGTTTCCCCAAATACTTTATTTTACAAATAAATACAAAATACCTTGGATTTTGAAATGGCAATACTCGGTTGAAAATAAAATCCATACCAGACCATATTATACTAAATGGTAGGATAAATTATTGCATCCATCAACCATGAATTTGCAAGTATCCAACCCAATATGGGACTAGCAAATCCCTTTATCCAAGCTCCATTAAAAATTGATAAGCTCATTGACCTAGCCCCACAAATAAAACTATCCAGTCCAAATTCTTCTAAATCCAATCTTGAGTCCAAACTGTATATGAAGGGTAAATCAAAGGCCACCAAGCCTAAACTCAAATTAGAAGAAGAATTAATTCTACTTCTACTTTTAGAGGACAATACTGAACCAGACTCTGAATCACCTACAGAGTCAATCAATTATCCCTCAGCAATTGAATGTCCTATTCAAAAGTATTGATCCTAATGGTAATGAACAGATCTAAATTAACCAGTAAACAAACGGATTTGTCTTTGGAAAAATGCCAGTGTTAGAAAAGATCCAAGAATCAATTGATCATAATGACAACTCAGCACAATGCAACGATCATAATGATCTTCAAGAGAAGCAAACAATGTCAATAGTCACAATAAACTTTCCAGACAGTAATTATGATTTCTCCAACAAATAAAAAAAGACACAAGAATTCAAGATAACAATTATCAAGGGATCCAATGTGCAACAGTCTCAATGATATTTCAACCACAAGCAATCATGATAGAGTAATTATGAAGACACGAAGACCGAGATAATAATTACCAAAGAATCTTTACATTTTTGTCTTATTCTGTAATTATTGTATTAAGTTGTCAAATAATTAGGCAGCTATTCATGTTTTTTACTATTCTTAGTCAAAAGTAGACAAAAGTAGAAATGTAAAATGTTTTTACTTTTGTAGAATAGAATAGTTCAGGTAAGTGATGGGTTCCCGGTGAACTCCACTTTCCTTAGCTATAAGTAGGCAGTCTCTTCCATTTGTAAATCAGAACTCGTTTTACAACTCTTACTATTTGAGAGCTAAAACTTGTTTTGTGAAACAAATCTTTCTTCTTCTACTCATCTTTTGTAAATCTTTTCTTTTTTTTCTTCAACGTAAATTAGTGAGCGGGAGCACTAATTTATTGTTGCCAATAAACTCTGTTTGTGTAAGTCTTTAATCTTACACCATAATACAGTAACTGTATTTACTATTTATTAATACAGTTTTTACACTTTTTGTTCTTGATTGGGTGACTCGATTCTTCTGAGGAATCAGAGTTAGAACTAGAATTTTCAAGAAGAATGAGCATTTTTTGTATTAATTCTTGCTTTTCTTTGGATTTTTTGGACTTGCTTTTGCCTTTCGAAGAAGGTCTTGTGGTGGATTTTGAATTTTGGGAGGAATTTGATGATTGCTTAATTTGTAGAGTCTGATTATCTGGTTCCTTAATTTTTAAGGAGACCATTGGAGGCTCGGGAGATTTTATCTGAGGATGAGATTTTGCTAATTCTTCACGTATAAAGACAGATATTTTTAGTGTACTAAATTTGTCCCACCATTTTACATAGTATTATCTTGTGATGATTTCTCCTTCAATGGCGTATTGCCATTTAAGGATCCAAGGAATTTTGAACTTATTTACAAAATAAATTATCAGAGGAAAAGAGGCTTCAACTGTTGAGGGTTTAAATAATTTTAAAAACAAACTGTAATTTTATTGTAAATCATTTGAAAAAATCTCAAAGACGGGACCATGGATTGACCACCATCTTAAAAACCATTTTCATAAATTAATTTTGAAATTTTTGTCAAAATTTAAAAACCAAGAGTGGGTAAATTCACTATTTTGGTGCAAGAAAATTGTTTGTCATGCATCAATATAGTCAAAATAATTATATTGTTTATTATTTAAAAGAGGTTTTAACCCTGAGGGATGGATTTTTCATTCCTCTAAAGTTATTATTTTGAGGATATAGAAGGAATGATAAATGATTTTTCCTTCTGCACTATTTATAGGTTTGATATTTATTGATTTTGTTTCTAGGAGAATATCTCTATAGAAACTAAAGGTTTTGTCCTTGTGTACAGGGACAAAATGAGAATCAGGAAGGAAATGAGCCTTCACTATTTCTATTGGATTTTTAAAATTGGTGAATGAGTGTTCAATATAGAAGAGATTTTTACTGGGGATTTTTTTTATAATAAGGAGAATATTTTCTATAATTGGTGAATGGTTGGTTGATGACCAATTGTGGGTCAAATGGTTTAGAAACAGCAAAAGGGTCAAATTGATTGATCAAATCATTTTGGTAATTAGGTCTTGTGGACCCAAGAACCGTTAATTGGGTATTTCTTGGAGTAGAAGACTCCTATTTGATTTGGGCCTTCAGGGCAATTTGATGTGTGGAGGATTCTCTTTTGGTCATTTTCCCAGAAGCTTGGGGCCTAGACCCCATCCTTCTGTTGCCCCTACAGGAATTCACGTGTTAAAAAGTCAGGGACTGAATTATTAACTCCTTTAATAAATTCAATATTGAAATAAAAAATACTAAGTATAGATTGCCATCTAGCAAAGATCTGTTATGAGGCTATATTTTTAACATCCTTTTCTAGAACATGCTAGCAGATTTGAATTCAATTTTTAACAAGAATTTTTTATTTAGTAAGTCATCTTGGAATTTCTGTATGCATAAAACAACAGATAAAATTTCTTTCTTAATAATACTGTAATTGACTTGTGATTGAGACCACGTTCCAGATGTAAACCTGACAATTTGTTCAGGTGCTTCTGGGGAAATTTTTTGTAACAGGATACCTCCATATCCAATTTCAGAGGCATCAGTTTGGAAAATTTTAAAAGAATTATTAGAGGGAATGCCAAGACAAGGAAGTGTTTTAACATGAGTTTTAATTCTTTTGATTAATTCAGTATGGACAATTGTTCAAGGAGGGGGATTCTTTTTAAGCCTGTCAAAAAGAGGCTTACAATCAATTCTCATTTGATTGTAAAAATCAGATATGTAATTTAAAGATCCTAGAAATCTTTGAAATTGTGTCCTATCTAGAATTTCATTAGGGAATTCGTCAGCAAATTGTATTACTCTGTCAATTGGCTCGATTATAGAATGATGTATTTCGAATCCTAAGAACCTGATCTTAGATTGAAATAATTTAGTTTTGTTTGCAGAGATAACTAGACCATTTTGTTTTATTATCTTAACAAATGATTCAAGGTGTTTCTAATGTTGTTCTGTGGTTTTTGAAAAAATAAGTACATCATCAATGTAAACAATCGAGAAGCAATATTGGAAACACCTTC
Organism: Datisca glomerata; assembly: GCA_003255025.1. NCBI lineage: Eukaryota > Viridiplantae > Streptophyta > Magnoliopsida > Cucurbitales > Datiscaceae > Datisca > Datisca glomerata. The sequence continues at coordinate 39,507 of QANY01001355.1, read as the reverse complement.
ACTTTTTACCACATCAGAAAGGTGACCTTTCTGACGAGGATTCATGGGTTTCATATTCTCGTAAATTATGCAGATATTGAAGTAGAAATAGTTAATGAACGGTAATTATCCCCACCAGGTTTGGCTCTGATACCAAAAGGCGCGGAATTGAACAGTAATTTAAAAGGGGTATTGAGAAGCAAGAAGATAAACAGTAAAAATTGAATTAATAAATAGTAATTTCTTTAATTCTTTTTCTAAGTGATGAATCCTAAAACTTTGATCATTACCAATGGATGATCTAGAAAAGGAATTCCTAGGGGTACTAGACTGGCTATATTCCCTAATTTGTGGACTAGAGGATGATTGAAAGTTAATTTTTACAGTACCATCCATATACTGCTGGATGTAATCTACATCTTCCATTGGTCTTTGAAAGTCAACCTACTAATGACTTTCAAGAATTATGCAGATATTGAAGTAGAAACAGAATTAAGATTACGCATATATTGAAGTAGAAACAGTTAATGAACAGTAATTATCCCCACCAGGTTAGGCTCTGATACCAAAATGCGCAAAATTGAAAAGTAATTTAAGAGGGGGTATTGAGAAGCAAGAAGATGTAAATTAGTGAGCGGGAGCACTAATTTATTGTTACCAATAAACTCTGTTTGTGTAAGTCTTTAATCTTACACCATAATACATTAACTATTTTTATGAACTGTATTAATAAATAGTAAAAACAGTTACTGTATTATGGTGTAAGATTAAATACTTACACAAATAGAGTTTATTGGGAACAATAAATTAGTGCTCCCATTCACTAATTTACGTTGAAGAAAAAAGAAGAAAAAATTTACAAAAGAGGAGTAGAAGAATAAAGCTTTGTTTCACAAAACAGGTTTTAGCTCTCAAATAGTAAGAGTTGTAAAACGAGTTCTGCCTCACAAATGGGAGAAGCTGCCTATTTATAGTTAAGGAAAGTGGAGTTCACCGGGAACCAATCACTAATCTGAACTATTATATTCTACAAAAGTAAAAGCATTTTACATTTCTAATTAACTGTTTCTACTTCAATATCTGCATAAGTTCATACTGTTTGCCGCCTATTATGGATGGTTATTGATAATATTATTTACTTATTTGCTTACATGAATAATTGCTTATATCTAATCTTACTCTCCGCCCAAGTGGCTGGTTATTCTTACAATTGATTATTTCTCTGTATAATTTGTTTACCTACTCTGTGAATCTGTTTATCAGAGGCTAACGTATCAGCTTCTATTTGGTTAGCTTCAGGGACCTAGGTAAGACCTCTTAGATACATAAATCCCGATGGTAGGGTGGTTGTAGAGGCGAAAGAGATAAGAGTGAAGCCTAATAGAAGGTTGTAGAAGTCAGCACAAGGTTAGTAACAAACAATACAATATGAAATTCTCAATAATAAGAATAATTTAGTTAATTGAGCAATGAGTAGATTATTTAGGAGTAATTCTTCTAGTAGTAATAGGTCAACAATAACCTCAATACCATACATAATAAATGATGAACACATAGAATTAACAGATGATCAAGTAGATCATAGGGTATGGAATATACCTAAAATCTTCAATAAAAATATTTATAAATCAACATGGTCTGTTGCTTCTTTAAAGCCTCAGCATCATGTAAAAACAATTAAAAAATATATGTTCTTGGAAAAGAGCATGAAACGTGTCAATTACTTTCCTCTGATGTAATAAAGCATCATATTCAAGAAGGATATAATTTTCTTCATTTTGGTTTAGTCCAGATTGGAGTAAAACCACTCACAAGAAAATGCCTAAATACCTCTGTCTTACTAGCCTTACGAGATGCAAGATTTATAAATTTTAATGATAGTATTTTAAGTTTAATTGAATCTTCACTTTGTAATGGTCCAATTCATTTTGATTATTTTCTTGATCTGTCTGTTAGTTTAGTAGATCCCCATATTTTAAAATCATTAACTTTAAATATTAAAACTAGTGGTTACCAAGTCCTAGAAGGTACCCAGCCTCTAGCTTTAATTTTTAGAATACATTACAAAGTAACTAAAACAAATATGAACTTTCAAGCCATCAATATGAGTCCAAAGAATCAAACCCTATTAATACAATCTAGTCAAAGTAATCCAAATATTAGAGTTCCTAAAATAATTAGGTGGACTGAAATTAATTTACCAACAAATTGGCTTTTAACTAATGAAAGTCAACCTACCCAAATACAAAGACCAATTGAAGATGTAGATTACATCCAACAGTACATGGATGGTACCATAAAAATTAACTTTCAATCATCTTCTAGTCCACAAATTAGGGAATATAGCATGTCTAGTACCCCTAGGAATTCCTTTTCTGGAACATCCATCGGTAATGATCAAAGTTTTAGGAGTCAACACTTAGAACAAGAATTAAAGAAATTAAAAATTTAAAATTTAAAACTTAAAGGCGTAGCCACAAGTTCTCAAGCTAGTTAACCAGTCTTTGATAATAAATTTAAACAATCTGATGAAACTGAAGCACCCACTGGATCAGATTCCAAGGAAGCCTTAATTCTGTCAATCCCCAACTCTTAGTTCTGAATATAGGAACCTTGAGTCAAGAATATGAACCAGATTAGGAAGGTCTAACCCAACATAATAATGACCCAAACAATCTAGATAGACGTAATAGGTTCAGAGATTCATATGATATGGATCAAAGAAAAGTCATACTTGCTGAATGGAAGGCATTCATGCATCAATATCACTTTCTCAAAATATGTGATAAANATAGGTTCAGAGATTCATATGATATGGATCAAAGAAAAGTCATACTTGCTGAATGGAAGGCATTCATGCAAGAATTTAAAATTGATATATTTTTCCTAGATTATGTTGAAAATATTTATGAAAGAAATATCAAAGTATAAATGAGTTAAGGAAGACTCGAGTGTAGTTTCTACTAGTCATCCTCCTCTTGAGAAAATCATAGTTAATCATAAAAATTCCTTAATCACTGCTTCTCCTTTCAAAATTACAAAAGAAGAAGAACCAAACAAAAAAGTAGTTGAACAACTCAACTATACTAACCAAAGTCTTATCATAATACATAAGCAGTTAGACAAAATTGAAACTAAGGTTGATGTTCTCAATGAACCTAAGTCTAGTGAAACCCTAAAAGAAAAACCCTTAATAAATCTTTCAGATAAAACCACTTTAAAAATTATTCCAATTAATGAAAAAAATGATAAAATGTTTCAGAAATTAAAGGATAAATTTGAGTCATCTTCCTCTGTTAAAGTTGTTAACCAAGACAATAATTCAGATTCCAGGTCTGAAAAATTTGATGAACTGTTTTAAGAATTAAAAGTTATTAACCAAGATGATAATACTTATTCAGATAGTCATAGGTCTGAATCAACCTACGAATCATCCATAATAGATGAATTTTCAAATATTAACAATATTGAAAAAATATTTAAACATTTAAAAATTAATAAATTAAAAAGAAAATGGCATAAGAAGCTCGTGCCTCCTAATATTCAAATTACTGAATCCTCTCTTCTTAATCAATTTTCTGTTTCTGCAGAAAAATTATATGAGTGAAATATTGATGGTCTTTCTGAACAGGAAGTTCTCAATAAATTACAACACATGGCAATGATAGCTAATAACTACATTACCTCTCACAATTTACTTCATGAAGAAGTAATAAACTTTCTTGTCACAGGATTCACAGGAATGCTTCATTCCTGATGGGAAAAAAATCTCACACATGAATCCAAAATTGCCATCCACTCAACAGTTAAGATTGATGCTGAAAGAAACCCAATTATTGGAGAAAATCAGGAAACAATACATGATGGTATAAATACGCTCCTTTACACAATAATTGAACACTTCATTGGTACGTCAAGTAATATTACTTCGCGTATACATGATCAATTAACAAATCTTAGGTGTCCAACATTAAGTGATTTTTATTGGTATAAGAATATATTCTTATCCAGAGTAATATCAATGGATGATAGTAATCAACCATTTTGGAAATAAAAATGCATTAATGGATTACCCAATCTTTTTGCCCATAAGATAAAGACAGTCATTAGTAATGACCTAGGAAATATAGACTATGATATATATATATATATATATATATGATCGAGTGTACACTGAGAGACCTATGAAAATGATGATTAGGGGTGTTCAATGGTCGGTCTGGTTGAACTTTTAGAGGAAAATAAGACCAGACCGAAAATCACGGTCCTCCTATAAGGAGGACCAAACAGACCAAAAATCTGGAAAAATTTTGGACCGACCAGGCCGAAATTCAACGGTCGGTTCGGCGGACTTAAGGGACTAAATACTCTTTTTTACAATAAATATATTATTTAACAATTACGACAAATTTTGACTAGGAGTTTCCCATATCTAAAAACATATCCAAACTTCAAAGTACTAATATCCAACATTTAAAAATATCCAAAATTCAAAGTACTAATATCTAACATTCAAACATATTCAAACTTCAAAATACAAATAATAATAATATCCAACATTCAAATATCTAAAAAAAAGTAAATCAGAAGCACAACAAAACATAGAAGTTCATCCATCTCCAGCCTTCAATCACATTATGGAATGGTAATGATAGCCTCCTCTTGCATCTTGATACATTCTATTCACATGAAGACAATGAGTTCAGAAACATAAAGATGATGAGTTCAAAAACATGTAAAAAATATAAATAACAATATATAAATGAGTTACTTTCATCTATTTCCATAATCTCTTGTAATGTCTCATTGAGATTAATATGCAGAGGTTTACTCAGAATCTAATTGTGTGCACATATAAGAGCTTCAACAGTTTTCAGAGCCAATGAACTGCGAAATGGATCCAATATTTGACCACTTGTACTGAAGGCTGACTTAGATGCAACTGTGAAGACAGGAATCGCCAAGACATCTCTAGCTATAAGGCTAAGAACCTCATATCTTGAAGAGTTTATTTTCCACCAATTAAGAAGATCCAACTCAACATTCGCGTTTAAACATGACTCTGCTAAATATCTATCAATCTCTTACTTAACCTCTAAGCTATTTTCCTTGCACAACTATTTTGAAAATGTGGAGGCCAAACTAAAATCATCTTCATCATCATTTTCAACTATCTCAGACTGTGATGATTGATTAACAAATGGCACTGATTATGACACAAATCTCATTTGTATTCCTCAAATATTCTATCAAAAGTAGAAGTAACTTTCTTTCTCAATTCACAAGCAAGGTCAGGATCATACAACATATCATATGCATGTGACACAAATCTCATTTTAAAGCGGGGATCAAGAATGGCAATAACAAACAACAAATAATTGACCTTTTCTGAGCCTCCCCAATACTTGTCATACTTGGTCTTCATATTACTTGCCATTTTTTTCAAAAGAATATTGCTAGTTGAAGAATATCTCTTAATCAAGTTTTCAATCAAAAAAACCTCATGGACATATCTATGAGATGTAACATTCAAAGTCCCAGAAAGCTTTAATGTTATTTCGTAGAAAACTTTCAAAAACTTGATAATCACTCGAGCATTATCCCAATCCTCATCCCTGGAGGACCAAGTTTCTCATCTCCATGGAACTCCAATAAATAATATGCATCTTGTTCTCCAAGCCTCTCAAATGCTTTTTGAAATTTTTCAGCCGACTCCAACATCAAATAAGTGGAATTCCACCTAGTATGAACATCTAGAGACACTAGACTACTAGAAGATATCTTTGCAGCCTCTACACAACTCCTAAACTTTTGAAATCGTGCAGGAGATGACCTCACATATTTGACCGCACTATGAATTCTAGTGATAGAGCCATAAACATCCTTCAAACTATCACGAACAATAAGGTTAAGAATATGTGCACAACATCTAACATGCATAAACTCACCATCCAACACATGCCCCTTCCAATTTCTGATAGATCTTTTCAAATAAGTGATTGCACCATAATTGGCACTTGCATTATCAACGGTGACCGTGAAAACCCTTTCAATACCCCAGTCAAGCAAACATTTCTCAATAGCCATTCCAATCGACTCCCCCTTATGACTAGCAATTTGACAAAAGTTAATGATTATTTTCTATAATACCCAATCATAGTCAATAAAGTGTGCAGTAACTACCATGTAATTAAGATTTTGCACTTATGTCCATGTATCAGTGGTCAGACATAATCTTTGATTTTTACTTGACAATGACTTTTTTAACTTTTCTTTCTCCTACACAATCACCTTGAAACAATCTCTAGCTATTGTTATCTGGCTAGGAAAAATAAACTTAGGTTGTATGCCCCTGTAAAATTCCGTAAATCCTTCACCCTCTACCACACTAAACGCTAATTCATCTTTAATGATCATCCTAGTAAGCAACATCCTACACTTCTCAGCATTAAAGGTAGTAGTATATATTGTACAATACTATCAGCAGCTCTCTCACTACTACTATTAGGATTAAGAACTAACAGTTTTTGCTTAGGATCATCAAACTTGTTAGGATTCTTCTTACATCTTTTAAGATGATTCCACAGACAAGAAGTACCATTAGCACTAACACATGCAAACATACGCTTACAATGACTACAAGTAGCTCTCTCATAATTAGGATCACTAGTTTCAACTTTTACAAAATTATTCCAAACACTAGAAGAGACTCGGTTGCATTTTCTCTTACCTTTTGCAGGTTTTGGTGGCAGTGAAGAACCATCATTAATTACTGCATCGTCAGGGTTTTGACTTGGAGTTCCAGTAGACATCTCCTTGTGATGTAGTTGTCACTGGAGTTGAAAAGTTTGAAGATTTTTTACTGCACAACCATAGATGTTTATTAAACAATTATTACTGATAAGTAAAATTTAGACTATCAAATAATGCAGTCAGTAAATAGCATCTAATACATTGATTGGTCCAGACCTGATGTATCAACCTATAGGCCTAATAGATGTTATACTCAACATTCAGTCACTGATAAGAATATGATATGCAACCAAAGAGACTGAAAAACGCTTCTTCATTAGTAAAGTATTCATTTTCCCCAAAAAGGGAAAATCATATGTAACTGATAGAGTTAAGCGATTGGTAAGTTGTACAAAGTGTAGATAACTCATAATAGAGCAACAAAATTAATCATAGTAGAATTGGAAAAATAACAGAGCAACAAAATTAATCACAGTAGAATTGAAAAAATAACAGAGCAACAAAATTAATCGAAGTAGAGTTGGATTGGAACCCTCAATCTTACCTGGACGAAGAAGGAGAGGGTCTGAGCTGAGGCCGAGGGAGAGGGAGAGGGTTTGAGCTGAGGCCGATGGAAAGGGAGATGGTCTGAGCTGAGGCCGAGGTTGAGAGTTGAGAGAGAGGGATAGAGTCTGAGCTGAGGGAGACGCGAGAGGTTGGCTGGAATCTAGAGGGGATACGCGAGAGGCTGGCTAGACTCTGGAGGCGTGACACGAAGAAGGAGAAGGTCTGCATCTGACTGAGCTGAAGGAGAAGGATAGACTCTGAGCTGAGGGAGATGCGAGAGGCTGGCTAGACTCTGGAGGGGATACACGAAGAAGGAGAAGGGCTGGCTGGACTGAGGCGTGAGTCGCGTGAAATGAGAGGGGCTGGGTCTGGGCCTGCCTCTGACTGAGATGAGGGAGAGGAGAAATAACCTAACCCTAAAAAAATTATATATATATACACACTATCCGGTCGGATCGATCCAGAACTAACAAAAATTCTGGACCGGTCTGAATTTTTGATCCTTTCTAAAAGAATGACCGAACCGATCATTAACAATAAAAAAATCATCCAGACCAATCAATTTAAGATCAGACTAAAAGGTTTGAACGGTTTTTGAACACCCTAATGATGATGCTTGTGTATAGCTTATCCATGCTTTAACAACAAAAAAAGAACCGGAACTATAGTATTTGAGGCAAACAAATTAATGCGGGGCATGTTGGACAGATCATTTAGGCGCGGTGCGTGGACGATGGATGGCCATGAGAAGAAGTATGACTGCCTGCTCCATATAGAAGCGAACGTATACAGAAAGAGAGTTTGTTTCTTCATCGAAATTCCATCCAAAGTGTTTTGAAGAAGAGAATGGGGAGTTTGAGGAGAGCATTAGTTAACGTTCGCCGAATCGTCAATTCGACGTCGATAGCCACAGCCAAAAGGAGCCGTAACATCTCTGGCTCTTGCGTCCATCCGGAGACCTTCATATTCAGGCTTTCTCATCAAAATCAGAGCTTTTCTTATTTGAATCTTTCTCGGTTCTCTTCTACAGACTGCAATTCTCACTCCCTAGATATAGATCTTTCTAATGATGAGAGCAAGAGGCGCTTATTCAACAGGTTCCCTATCCTTCGCTTTTCGGCTGTTTTCCCCTTCCCTTTCTTTTTCATTCATTTGGTCCTTCACATCTTCGTGCTGATCATGCAATTTCATGATATTTCTTCTCTTTGTTTGGTTGATGAATTGGTTGAAGCAGGCTGCTTTATAGGAGCAAACAACGAGGGTTTCTGGAGTTAGACTTGGTTCTTGGAAAGTGGGTTGAAGATCACATTCATTCTTTGGACGCTGGTGGTATCAAGGCTCTGGTCCAAGTTCTCGACCTGGTATTTCTACCTTGCTCTTATTTTAGCAAGTTTTATTTTGCCCTTCTAAATATTAGTGCTTCAATCAATTTCTCTCTAAAATGGTTCTGCACCTGTTTTCTTCTGACATGCGCTCAAACCGTTTCAATCGGCCAACACGGAGTTTAGATATCTATTATCTTGATGTATTCTCTGGCATAGTTACATTAAAGTGGATATTTGGCCCATATATTGATAAGACATTTGATCAATTATTTCATTTATAGATGTCGCAAACTGCAAATCTATTGAAGGCCCATTCGAGTTGCTTCCTTTCTTCACTCTCATATTCCCGGACAAACTGTAGCTTGAACCTCACTTATCAAGAGTTGGAAAAGAATACAATTTTTTGGAGCATATTATTTTATTTCCGAAATATAGTTTAAAGGATGAACCCAGCTTACTTCTATGAAACTATGGAGTAATGGTAAAAAGTGATTTACTATAAGTATAAGAAAATCAAGATTATTGATTGAAATGGAAGGAAACGACCCTTGATTTGTGCTCTCATGGCCTTTGAGATACTCGGTCAGGAGTTGTAGAAGTCTATATCTAAGATAGAAGCATTGTTTCTCTTTTTTGATAATTCAGGGTATTTAGACCTCTTAAAGCATATGACTAATGCCGTAGGGAGCTACAGATCCTAAAAGCACCCAATAGTATAGTTTTGTAGAAGCACGCTTGCTTTTCTCTATCGGATTCAATCACTTTAGGAACCACCCGTTATTTTTGACTCATGGCTACTGGACTAGTTTGTTAACTCTTTTCTCTTTCTTGGTGGTCACTTGTATAGAGTTAGCTCTTTTGGTTACTGTTAGTTGGAATGCGTGTCCACACCTTCCTTTGTACTCTTTCCTCCTTTAAACGAAATTTTAGTTTCTTAGGGATGTTAATAGATCTCCCAAAAATCATTTAACCATTGGTGATCCTCCATGTAGTTGGAGAACGGTTTGAGGTGTCTCATAGACAATTGATAACTTTTGTGCATATGACTTATAGATGACATACGAGCATATTTGTCACTTCCGAGTAACTTTCTTTTTCCTGCTTCTAAGTGGATAAGATATATGTAGTTGAACCTTCTTTCAGATAATGTCTCTCAGATGTTAAAATTCTTTTTCACCATATGATCCACAAGAATTCACAATGGCTTAGAACTCTGAAGGACAATTTTCCTGGTTTTGTATCAAGTGGCCTTGTTTCATAGTCGTTCTGTGTTTATTGACTCTTTCTTATTATTAACTGTATATCTTTTGGAATTCGGAGTATAAGAGTATAAGATTGGCGATATGAGCATAAAGATAATTCAGTGCTTACTCTCCACCACGTTACTTATTAGTTCTTCTATAGGTTTCCTCCAAATTGACTTTTGTGTACTAAAGGAAAACTGTTATAAACATGAGCAGAATCCCATTTTTCTGAATTGTCAATTTAAGTTTTTGTTTTTAAAAGGGAGGATAGATGAAGTGTTTAAGTTTTTCTTTTTCTTTTTTCCTAACAGTGCCAATTTTGATGGGAACTGAATTGCTTTTATGTTACTATTTCTTGATTTTTAACCTTCAGATAATGACATAATACAAGCTAATTATTTGCTAGACTCTTTTATTGAATTGTTCAGTTTGACTGCACATTGAACTATAATTATGAAGGCCAGACAGAGATTTGATTGATGATGTGTGGGCTTGCAACTCTTCTTACATATTTTATTTTATTCTGTGTGTTGTCATTGGTGTTTCTGTTCTGCAGGAAAACCCGGATTTGTGGAAGTGGGTAACTGGCCAGGAACAACCGCCTGAGACAGTGAAAACGAATCCTGTTAGTCTATACGAAATACTTTCAAGTGCTTTCTTTTTAACTATTGTATTTTCTGTGGGGGCTTTTAATTTAATTCAACTTCTTCATTGCTTTTTAGGTGTTTACTGCGGTGCAAGATAAAGTAATGAAGAATCTAAACAAACATGCTTCTCCTCATACGCGAGCATCGCCCGGAAAGCCATGGGTGAGGGGTTGGGATGATTTTAAGAAAGGCCGTGACAGCCCCATCAGTGGGAACCAGTAGATCTTTCCACCCATCTATAAGCTTTGTTAATGGATTCATGTAGTTTTGCCGCAGATTTGGAATAAAAGATGTTTAGCCTGCGTTTTCATGTTGGACTTGCTTGCTTAAATATCCTAAACATAAAAATACAGTTAGTTCATAATAATAAAAATAAATTAATTGTGCATCATTGTATCGGCTTCATACAATGGTTTACTATTTCTTTGAATTATGTGTTCCTTTTTAATTCAAATACCCTTTTTACTTTATAATATACTGAACATCAACTCGCTTTAGGTTAGATAGGTGTTTGAGTCCATCAGATATCATCTCCATCAGGATGCAATCAACAATATTCAACTAGCCAAGCTTAGACATTGCGCCTCCCTGTACCCTCCACTGGAATAAACATTTCATGGAATAAAACGATAGAGCAAACCATTTGGGGTCCAGAAAGATGATAATTGTGACACACCGAATCAGCATTCTTAAAGCTTGTTGATTCCCACAATAATATCGAAAGTAGTACTTCAAAGTCTGATCAGATCCCCATGAAATATTAAAGCGAGGGAAAAGAGAAAATTCAATTTTTTCTTACATCAAAATAAGTTGCTTTCGGATTATGCTATAAGGGCCTCTTTAAAGGCTTCAAAAGTGAAATAAATGCTAATTATCACGTCTAAAAATATCCTCATTCACGTACTAAAACATATATGGAACTTATTTTAATTTTAGAATTAAAAACAAGCACCTAGTTAAAGAAATAAAAACCATTTCATCTATAAATCCACAAGTGACATGCATATCAAAAAAATCCAAAATAAATAAAAATAAATAAAACAATAAATGTCTGTAATTTCTGTCCCACTTTCTTTTTTTCGTCAATTTTTAAGTCATGTATCTCTTATTCGACTCGTTTCGATACTGATACTGCATCCATCCGTACAATGAACATACCTCAAATATACAAACCCTACATAATGTAAAAAGCTCAAGAGAAACAATATAGCAGCGCAAAAATAAGAACTAGTTTGGGAACCAAGTCAAGTCACAAGAGCCGCTCGGCTTAGCCAGGCTGAAAGAAACACAATGAGGAATGAGGTCAGCAAGCAATGAGGAATGAGGTCAGCAAGCAATGAGGAATGTGCGTTGAAAACGCACCTCGCGGTGGTACCAAAGCTTGGGACGACCCAAAAAACGTGAAGTAATAAAATGTTGAATAAAACTAGAAAACGTATAATTATTTTCTGCATGAAACGATCTGGATCTACCTTAGTTATAGTCTCATGTATATAAGACAATAGTTGAAAATGAAATTAACGTCTTTTTTTGTCCGTTGAAATCAACGTCTAAATCGGCTCTGCAAAAAATATTATTAATGAAAGCAACTAAAATTAGAAAAGACTGACAAATTCTAAACGAACTAAGACCTACAAGCTTCATAGGAATTTTTTTAGCTAATGTTTCATACAAGATGAGTGAGAAAATAGTAAAGAAGAGGAAATGCAAAATGCTCTTATCAAAATAACAGGAGTAATCATTCCCACTTAATCTTTCTTCGAAGCATACTTCACTTTATGGATTGAAAATTTGAAATAAACAATACTATTGTATTTGCAAAAAATTTTATAGAAGTCAAATAGATATGCAAGAAAATGTATTTTTGCTCAACTTTCTAAAAGAAGAAGGTAGCATTTTTATACTTGGAGTTCAAAGCTAGGTTAAGGAAAAATACAAAAGGTGGAAAGCATAAGTGTGAGAGAGAGCAGAGGAGAAACCGTGCAAAAGGAATAAAAACGGTTAGAGAGATAATGATTATTGTTCCCTTTACATAGACGAAATAAAATTTAATAAACTGTCAATGAGAGGATGCCACTGAGGCAAGTGTGAAACAACATGTGGTCCTCCTTTGACTACTTGTGATTCATCTCTTCTTCTTCATTTTTAACTACCTCCCTTAACGTAGGGGTGTTGGCAACACATCCGGTTTGTCTCTGAGAAGTTGAAATCTTGAGTGAGAGAGAGGCTCTGTTAGGCAGTCTGCAGTTTGGTCTGAAGAGGGTACATATATGATCTCTAACTCCTTGCTCAATACTTTATCTTGAACGAAATGTACATCAATTTCAATGTGCTTAGTCGGAGCATGATAGACTGAATTAGGAGCTAGGGCACTAGGACTTAGATTATCACACCAGATGATAGGCACTTTGTCTAGTGAAAATTTGAACTCACTTAGAAGTGTCTGAAGCCATGTTAGTTCAGCTGCTAGGAGAGCTAGAGCCCTGTACTCTGACTCTATGCTAGACCTTGTAACAACATGTTGCTTCTTTGAAGACCAGGACATTAGAATGTCACCAAGGTAAACACAGTACCCAACCACTGATCTCCTGTCATTTGGGCAGCTTGCACAGTCTGCATTTGAGAATCCAACTAAATTAAGATCTTTACTGTGTTTAAAATTCTCAGCTTCTGCTTCAATTGGCTGAGAATTTTCAACAGTGACTTTTTGAGGTTCTGCTAACTCCTTGCCATTGCGAAGAGTAATGGCGTTTACTTGTTCTTTTGAATTCCTCTCGTTGTTGCTTGGTAGAGAATCTTGTGGTCTTTGTGTGAATATTTCTGAAAGTTGACCCATTTGAAGCTCTAAATTCCTGATTGACGCAGCTTGACTCTAAATACTGGTTTCTTGCTTCTGAATACTTGTTTCTTACCTCTGAAGTGTAGCATCTGTTCTTACCATAAATTGAGTAGTATTAACTAAGATCTGGGCAATAACATCTTCCAGAGAAATTTTAGGTTATTGAGGTTGAAACTGAGGTTGAGTTGCAACTGGTGGATTAACCAGATTCTGACTATTCTTCCACGAGAAATTGGGATGATTTCTCCATCCTTGATTATAGGTGTTAGAGAATGGATTATTCGGCCTGCTATAACTCTCAACAAAATTAACATATTCTGATTGGGAAGGAGCAAAAGAATTATCGACTTGACATTCAATACTAAGATGATGTTCATTGCACAAATTACAAACTTCCCGTGAAGCATGAATACACTAGCATTGGTGGAGAAATAGCTCAATTGCTTGGACATTGTAACTGCTTGAGCAGTAAGAGCGGTAAGAGCATTGACCATAAACTCAATGAATCTTTCAGAACATTGATAGTGAATTTCTCCAATATAATTATCAATATTTTTCAAGCATGATAATAATGAACAAAAAATATGAATCATACATCTCTGTCAAGATTCAATATAACGAAACTCATTAAGCACAAGAATTATAGTTACTACACTAGATTCATAATTTTCTCTAACTTATTAAATTCTAATGGTGTTATAAACAAATAGTAGATTCAATCATCACTTCTTATTCTCAGAATTAAATCTAAAATCATGCAATAGTTGACCAGACAATCACAAGTATTAAGAATAGATTATAACACTCAATAATACTAAATAAATATCGATTGATTTAAAAATTAAAATTTATGAACAATTATGGTTTGGCTACGTTGTAGCCCAAGATAAGAAAATTATAACATACTAGAATAAGAAGATATCCTAATAATATTCATGAACATAGAGGAAAAGATAAATAAAAAACTAGATTTGAGGATGAATTGAAGTTGAGATCCATCTCCCGATTGGATTCGTCTTCGTTTCCTCTCCCCAAAAGCTTTCTCATCTGCCTCTCACATCCCAAAAGTCCACAAAAGACAAATATTCTCTTTATACACTAGGGTTTGATAAGGATAAAATAGGAGAGAAAAATGCGAAAAAAGTTATCGCGCCAGCGTAGCGACGCTGGAAGCCAGTGCAGCGACGCTGGAAGCCAGTGCCACGGCGCTGGCTTTCTGTCTGCCAATACATTGTGCTAGCGTCGCAACATTGGGATGTCAGCGTCACAGTGCTGGCGTTCTGTACTGCCAGCGTGGCGACGCTGGCCCTCCTACCTAGTTCCGTCTTTTTGTGATTTTTCTGAATTTTTGACTTCCAAATCAATCCAAATGCAATTGAATATCAAACCTACAAGATAAAAATAATAATATACATAAATCAATCAATAAATCTAAAAGAACTAACAAAATTAAGGTTAAAATTATCTAAAACATCAGTGTAAAATACACTCAAAATTAATGTTAAAATGATCTAAAATATGAGTGTAAAATACACTCATCACCAGTTAAACTACAATGGGTGTGTACTTAGAGTCTAAACCAGCAATGATTTTAGTGACTAAGTCACTTAGAGGAATGAGACTCCTAGCTAAGGTGAGATTATCAGCCAGATTCTTCATGACAGTAAGATACTCTGCTATTTTCATTGAACTTTTTCTTGCCTTTGTAGTTCCCCTTTGAAATAGGTGATTCGGGCTTTAGTGTGAGCTCTAGAATTTTTTTTTTTGCATTCCAAAGTTCCTACGAAGTTCTTGCCCCCATTAGTTGTGTGGCTACATCGAAAGTTATTGAGCCATAGATCCATCCCAAAAGCAGCTGGTCATTAGACACCGAGTCTTCATAATTTGGGTTGGTCACTATCTCTGGTTTTGCTGTTATTCCAACATTTAATGTGGGTGGTGGACATTCTTTGGTCCTTGTGATATACCCTTCTAGTTTGTGTCCTTTAATAACAGGGAGGACCATGGTTTTCTATTGTAAGTAGTTGCTTTGATCCAACTTGACCGAGCACACCTGGGTTAGGGTAGTTCTGTTGCTCCCTTGTGTATTTGGAAGAGATGTAGCTGGGCTTGTTTCTGGTACCTCGCTTGTTTCGGTGGAACGAGTTGGTGAATCAGTGCTAGACATGCTGATGTTGGCATGCTTGGCTCTGATACCAAAATAGAATTGTAAGAAAACATACTCTATTTTATTGATTGCTCAACCTTCTAAAACAAGAAGGCAACACTAATATAGTTGGAGTACAAAGCTAGGTTAAGGAAAAATATAAAAGGTGGAAAGCGTAAACACGAGAGAGAGAAGAGGAGAAAACGTGGAAAATGAATAAAAATGGTTAGAAAGATAATGATTACTGCTCCCTTTACACAGACAAAGCAAAGTGTAATAAGCTTTGAGGATGCCACTGAGATAAGTGTGAAACAACATGTAGTCTTCCTTTGACTACTTATCGTTCCTCTGTTTTTCTTCTTCATTTTTAATTGTCGTAAAAATTTTAGGAGCATGATAATTAAACAAAAATTTAACAATATAGAATTAGAAAATAAAACTTGCTAGAGTCACGGTTCATGATTACTAGCTTGACCAATTATTTTATTGAGACGTCATTTATATTATTTTGGATCTAGGTAAATTACTAAAAAGATTGTGTCCAGTTTACAAATAGGAAATATTAGAAACAAAGATTAAAAACTAAGAAATATTAGCGTCACTAAAGTGATGGAGAACAGACCAACAATATATATGTCAAACGGACGAAAATCTTCCAGAATCAAAAGAGATTTCATTCTGATAGAAGTTCAACACTCTAAATTTAACTGCCAAAACTGCATAATAGGTACATAAATATACGATTTTCATAAATATGGAACAAAGAATAGAAAATTGAGCTTGGAAGAAGCCGATGAAGACAAGTGAAACGAGTATTTGAGATGTAATTTTTTCCATTAATTGATGTCAATCAATCTCAAATGATCTCCATTTTCTTCTAATTTTGAAAGACTAATTTTCCATGCCGTTTGTGTAAGTAACATTGAAGATACATGGGGAATGAAGCCAACATTAGTTAGAGACTTATGAAAAGAGGCATACTTTTTAAATGACAGATAAATATTTAAAGCAAATTAGTTGAGATAAGAACCTGCTAAAAAACATTAGGTAATATTGAGAGAGGGAACATGCTGCAAAAGATTCTCCAGCCTTCTTTTCAATTCCAGATTACCTGTTCAACATGAACGTGGTTGATGATAGAGAGGTACTTGAGTTCATCAGAGACCATCTTCAACTCGTCGCAGTTATCAATGAACAACTCCGAATTCATAGCCATTGCCCCTCTCTCCACTCTCCAAACCCTCCAACCCTTTAAATATGCCATCGAAAGAGACTCAAGCCGAGGGAAACCACTCTCAGAGCAAACCATTTCATCCACACCATTGATTGCCCTGTGAAGCTCTATAATCTTCAAGTTGGGTAGCTTTTCTAGTGTTTTCATTGGATCTTCATCCAGATCATTATGAGCTAAATGTAACTTACGCAGATGTTTAGAGAACTGATGGGCTTTACATAGTTTCGTTACTCTTCCCATTAATTTCACCTTGCAAAGCTGCGGACAGTTCGATATTGTTACCGTTGTTGAATCAATAACAACAACATTAGAGATGGTGGATACCCGCAATGATTGAAGACTGGTTAAGATAGTGGCATTGTCACGCAAGGATGCATTGTTTGTCCCCACCAATATTCTCAACTTTCTAAGATTAGTCAACCTTCCAAAATCACTGATAGTAAAAGAGTTTTCATAAAACCTATAATTGACTAGCGTTTGCAAATTGGTTAAGTGTATCAACTCTCAATTTACCATGAGTATAATACTCCCGTGGTAAATATAAATGTCTCAGTTGTACCATCTTCCATATCACATTCGGTATTTTCACATTGCCACGGACCAATGACAAATCTAGTGTTTGGAGGCAGATCAAATTGGCAAAATTGATGATGGCAAGATGACTCCAAAGTGTATGCAGCCTCTTTCATTATATACCTTTAAATACCTTAAAAGTATGAGATTTCCAATTTCTTTGGGGATGACAAGTGTGTCACGATAATTACCTTCAATATTTAGATGTCTACGGAATTTGAAGCTGTTGCAAATCCACTTCAAATTCCAACTCATAGGGAAAAAAATATAAGAGATCGAACGTGAGCATATTCTATTATATGATATGATTCATCTGCTATTGGTTGATCATAGACAGCAAGTCTGCGAATTTTCGTAATCAGTGGCGTGTCTCTTCCCACAGATGAACCCGAAGTACTCCCATGTTGAGAGTCAAGAATCTGCAATGAAATTTCTTCTTCTGCCTTACTCAAACATAACTCTCGCATAAGATCATGGATGCGAAAACTGTTAATCCTTCCCATTGATCCCAACTTTTCAATTTGAACCATACATCTATTGATCAAATCGTTTAAGTAACGGTACACAATTCTTCCATTGTTAATACTGAACTTGTCCTTGTTGAATTGAAGACACAAAGCCTTTCGCAATCCACATACACATTAAGTCTTTTATCGGTATTATGAAATCCTCAGGAAAATGAGCTAGATGCAGGAAACAAGGTTTTAAGTAATACGGCAAATCATCATAACTTAAAGCTAGTACCTTTGACACTGCACACGCTCCTCGCCTCTTAAGTGTGACATCACATTTTTGTGAACCGATTCCCATTCTTGCTCTGTTTGCTTTGTAGCTAAAAGTCCTCCAACCACCTTAATGGCTAATGGCAGACCAGCACAATGTTCAAGTATCTCTGATCCCAAATCTCTCATCCATTTCTTAGCTTCATTATCTGCTGCCAATATACCCAACGAATTTATGAATCTCCGAGTTGTCGGCGGATAACTATTAGTCTAGGAATTGAAAAGGTAAATTCTATAGAATTAGGAGTAACATTCAATTTTAATTTTAATTGACTTGAATTTTGATATTCTGTCTTACTAGAAAAAGTTAAAAATGATTTGCAGTACTAATCTTAAAACAAACTAGCAACTTCCAAAATCTACAAATAGAAAATTGGATCCAGACTTCAATCATTTTCTTCCAAATAATATTATAGGCATAACTAGGCTTTTTCACTGTTCGGTACGATTTGATGTTATATATAATTCTACTAACTACTTATATCAATGGAGAAAATGAAGTGTACCTTGTAAATCTCTGCCAGAGATGGCTAATTTTTCAAAAAGTTCCATGCTTTCATCTTTATTCAGACATCGAAGTTCATGAAGAAGAGCTCTCCTATGATCTACATGTAAATGTTGAATAAACATTAAATGTCATTTTTAGTGGGTTTTAAATTTAGGAGTTAGGAAACATAAAATGTCAAGAGTTTTTATAGATGAAAGGTCAAGGGGTGATAGATTTAATTGTTTTTCAATTTTTTTTTGAAGAGTGGAGTCTATATAAAGGTCTTGGTGATTTCATTTGAAAATAGAACTAAGAGGAATACAAAAGTTAAAGTATTACAGGTGAGTTTATTTGAGTTCTCAAATTGGTATCAGAGCCAATGGCGAATGTGATGGGTCAAATGCCGCTACCACGACTAACGAAAACGAACTACGAGAATTGGAGCATTCATATGAAAGCTTTTCTCGGCTCTCAAGATGCATGGGAGGTGGTCGAAGAAGGGTTCGAAGAACCAACAAATGCCACGGGATATACGGCGGCTCAAAACAAGGCGTTGAAAGAGGCGCGAGCGAAGGATAAGACGGCATTATACATGTTGTTCCGAGCCGTTGATGAGTCGGGCTTTGAGAAGACTGCCGGTGAAACTACTTCAAAAGAAGCGTGGGACATTTTAGGAAAAGTGTTCAAAGGAGCCGACCGAGTCAAGCAAGTGCGTCTCCAAACTCTTCGTGGAGAGTTGGAGAGCATGAAGATGAAGGAGTCAGAAAGTGTATCTGACTACATCACGCGTGTACAAGCCGTGGTGAACCAACTCATTCATAATGGTGAAGTGTTAACCGATGCGCGAGTTGTGGAGAAGATTTTGAGATCATTAACTGACAATTTTGAGAATGTTGTATGCGCAATAGAAGAGTCAAAGGACCTTGCAACGCTCACAGTCGACGAGCTTACTGGTTCTCTCGAGGAACACGAACAACGTAAGAAGAAAAAAAAGGAGGAGACACTCGAGCAAGCCCTTCAAACCAAGGCGTCAATCAAAGACGAAAATGTATTCTATTCTCAAAATTTTTGAGGTAGAGGGCGTGGTCGTGGAAGTCGTGAAAATGGTCGCGGTGGTCAAGGCAGCAGTCATGAGAGGTACTATAAGGAGAAGGGACAGTCGAGCCAACCAAATTGGCGTGGAAGAGGACGCGGTCGAGGAAGAGGCGGCCGGTCGAACTATTCCAACATCGAGTGCTACAAGTGTTACAAGTATGGTCACTATGCGAAGGATTGCAACTCCGACAAATGTTATAATTGTGGTAACATGGGGCATTTTGCAAAAGATTATCGAGCCGATAAAAAGGTGGAAGAAACAACCAATCTAGTCTTGGAAGACAAAGCGAATGAAGGCCTTCTCTTGATGGCACAAAATGAAGTCAACATCAACAATGACACTCTGTGGTACCTCGACTCAGGGGCAAGCAACCATATGTGCGGTCACGAGTACCTATTCAAAGAGATGCAAAAGATTGAAGATGGTCATGTGTCATTTGGAGATGCATCAAAGGTGGAGATCAAAGGCCGAGGTACGGTTTGTTACTTACAAAAGGATGGCTTAATAGGTTCAATTCAAGATGTTTATTACGTACCAGACCTCAAGACCAACATTTTGAGTATGGGGCAACTCACGGAGAAAGGTTACTTGATACTCTTAAAAGACCGAGTACTACACTTGAAGGACAAGCAAAGGCCTCTGGTTGCTTTAGTCGAGATGGGAAGAAATCGGATGTACAAACTGAATTTGAGAAGCGTGCGAGAAAAATGTTTGCGAGTCAACGTAGAAGACAAGGCGTCGCTGTGGCATCTCCGCTTTGGTCACCTACATCAAGGTGGTCTAAAAGAGTTAGCAAAGAAGAACATGGTCCACGGGCTGCCGGACATGGACTATGAGGACAAATTTTGTGAAGAATGTGTGCTTGGCAAGCAAGCGAGAACCTCGTTTCAAAAGAAGGTAGAATATCGAGCTAAACATACTCTCGAGTTGATTCATACCGACATATGTGGACCAATCGCCCCTGAATCTTTCAGTGGTAAATGGTACTTCATTACCTTTATCGATGATTTCTCACGGAAAACTTGGGTTTATTTTCTGAAAGAAAAATCTGAGGCATTCGAGGTGTTCAAAAAGTTCAAAGTGATGGTGGAGAAGGCAGCTGGTAGACACATCAAAGTCGTGCAATCCGATAGAGGTGGTGAGTATACTTCAACGGCTTTCATGGAATATTGCGAGGAACAAGGCATAAGGAGATTTCTAATCACACCATACTCTCCTCAACAAAACGGTGTGGCCGAGAGGAAGAACCGGACTATTCTCGACATGGTTTGATCAATGCTTAAGAGCAAGAAGCTGCCGAAAGCATTCTGGGCAGAAGCCGTGCAATGTTCCATCTATGTACAAAATCGATGTCCACATGTGAAGTCACATGTTTATCACGTGTGGTAAGCAATATTTTGCTCTTTGTAATATTTTCCTCAGCATTTGGAAAAGCAGGCTTAAGAAGATCCCATGTTTCAACATTCCAAACATCGTCAAGAACAACCAGACATCTCTTTTGTTGTTGAACTTCATAAAGCCTTTTTGCAATTTCATCGTCCTTCATTCTTGCTATTTCTTCTCTTTCTTCTTTTGTAACTGAAATAAGTTTAAATAATATACTTTCCCAAACGTTTTTTTTTTCAAATTGTTTGGATACACAAATCCAAGCCAAACATTCAAAATGACTTTTGACTTTACCTTGATGATAAATCTTTTTGGCTTAGGTGGTCTTGCCGATACCACCCATTCCGCATATGGATATCAATCTATACTCGGCTTTAGTTTCTTCGATCAAATGTACAACAAGTTGATCCGCATCTTTGATGAGACCAACAATATTGGACTCAACAACATGAGAATAAGATCTTCTCAGTTCTTGCTGTCTCCGCTCAAATGGAGTAATTTCACCATCTGGATCTCTGAGTTCCCTTAGGCCATAAGCTTGTGAACTCGATGCCAAGTTCGAAATTCTCTCTCTTAGTTCTTGAATATCCGAACCGACCTTGTGGATTCAAATTACTTCATTGATTATGCAAAGATACCTTTCGAGGACGTTCTTAAATCCCCCTGCTCTTCTCTTGGAGGCCACTTTTAAGACGAAAGTTTCAATGGCATCCTCAGCATCATATGCGATTTCTCTGATCTCGGCAATCCAGTTACGCATTCTCTCTTCTCCTTGAGATCGAGCAGCTGCATCTTTAAGGAAGCATTGCATCCGTTGAAACTCAACTCTTATAAGATCAGCTTGGCCACTAACATTGGAAAGAAAATTAGCTTCCTCTATCAGTAAGCCTCCAATTCTTTGGATGACACCCGCGATCAATGCTTCCGCCATTCTTGACTCTAAGTCTGTGCCTTAGCAACCGTCTCTCTTTACTGGTTATTGGTCGGAAAATATATATGTTTTTTCTTTTCTTGTTTTTTTGTTCGATTAAGTCAAATAATGTTGTTTTGAAGCTAAATTATATTTTAGCCCCCTTACGTTTGTGTTTCTTATCAGTTTGGCCTTTAAAATTTAAATTTTATCAATTTGGTACACGAACTTATCAGTTATTAGAATTCATCAAAATCTATAAACTATTTTCGTCATTCGTATAACTTGTATACATCGACCAATTGTGCAAATTAACATCAAATTCGCATTCCAAAAGAAAGAAACTGAATGTGTTTTCTCTGATGTCTCACGCAAACAACTACCAATGTTGATGTGGAGTATTAATTGCTAATGATTTGTAAATTACAGATGAGTCGATAATTATTAAAATTTTTGAGAATATATTGATAACAAAAATATCTCCAGCAAGATTTATGCATTATATACAAATTGAAAGATAAGTGATTACAACCATTATTGTTTTAAATTGTTCATTCACAAAAAGACAGCTTGAAAAACCTTGGGTTTTGTAGTTGCCTTGATGTGAATCTACAATTAATCTTTGTTTATACATGAATTCTCGCCCATAAAATATTCGTTGGGTCCACTCGTCCCAATCAGACCCTTTGATTCTCTATCCATAACTGTCAAGTTAAGTGGTAAGATTTAGATAAATCCTTACGTCCTTGGAATGAATTAGAGACAAATGACTTGGTAGGATTAGGATAAGGTTCGGTTTGTTCGTCCGCATCCATTACCTCCTCAGACATACTAGCTGATAGAGTAGAATGTGGGATTCCATATTCTATAGTATATGCGTATGCTTCTGATGAGATAAAAGTAAGATTTTGGTGCGTCTTCCATAGACATTAGACGCGTTGTCCTCTCATTGATGATGAATCTAGAGATACGTGGTAACATTCTATTTGTTGGCCTCTACATATACTTGACAATCACTCATTGACCACTACAAAGTAGACACACATTTACCGCTGCTCTCTCTCTCATTAAGCTTCATATAAAAAATCACTATAGCTAGCACCACTGTGAGTACCTCCTTGGTAACCCCAAAGAGGTACATTTACCAGCGGTTATCACCGTTTAGGCCGCTGAGGATGCTCATCATTTCCTTCACGCTAGACCTTCACGTTCCCAAGATTTCACCAACAATTAGACGATTCCATTTATGTACTCGATCTGGTTTGAAATTCACCCCTAAATAATCTTGAAAGCATATTTTCTTCGATTAGATGTATGTCGACGAAGATATATTTTAATTGATGATTCTTTTAGAAAAAAAAATGATGTTTTGTGATCTGCACCAGAACATGGTGAGTCGGTGCAGACGAAATGTTAAATATGTCTAACGTGGTAACGTGCAAAACTTTCCTTTTTATATTTATGCACGAGTTATGAATAAATTAGTAGTCTTGGTTTTCACTTTTTATGCACACGTGATCCCTGGACTTGTCTTTGGCTAATATTATATGTTCATGTTATATGTTATGACTTTGCATTGACACTTGGATTTGTATCATGATATCAGATTTGTTTATCTGAGATTTAAAAAAATATATGAATGTAATACTTCATTTTAGTTCAAAATCTGGTGGGCGTGTCCCAATTGTGAGATTTGATGAGTAAAGATATATAATACTGCCGAAGAGGGTTATTAGTTGATGCTCGATAAAGTTTTCATAAAGAATTTGAGATGTTTTTGCCTTTATCTTTCAAAGGGGTGTTGTGTATAATAATATTAGAATCAATGAGAACGATTAGTAAGTGACTTTAAATTTTAGCTGCATGAGATCTATCTACTTAAAGGTGATAGACTTTCTAAAGGTTGTCTTACTAATCTACTTGTATGATGGTAGGTCTAATGGATACTTACTCTAAAGGAGACGATACACTATTTTCCTCGCACTCTCATAATTTATTACATATATAATATGCTGGAATATAGTGGTTAGTTATTGCTAATGTTATTTTTCTAGTTGCTAATGTTACTGTGAACAACCAAATTTGTGTTATTTAGACTTTGACTAGTAAGAGCTTAAAGATAATGAGCTAGCTTTAGGCTTAGTTGAGTTAGACAAAGCCTTGCATGAAGAGGAGCCCCCCAAGCCCTCTGAATCAGAAAAGCAAATATGAGAATTGGGAGGGAGCTGATCAATTAAGTCTAATGATAATGAAAAATGTAATTTTTGAGCCATTAGAAGGAGTTATTCTTGATGAGAATAATGCTAATTCATGATGTCATAGGACAAAAGTACCCGGAGTCTTAAAAGAATGAAATTAGAGAAGCAATGGAGCGCTTTTCGAATATGAGACATAATGTGTTAGGTAGAGTCTGATTTTACATTATTAGAATGCATGAAATAACCAATAAACTTAATTACAAACCTTAAAATTGCAATCCTTGAGCCCCTTCTAGTTCATCAAGCTTTAAACTCCTTTCCTTCTAATTTTGACAATTTGAAAACCTCTCACAACACTCAGAAAGAAAAATTGGGTGCAATGAACTGTCATATGTTTGTGTTGAAAAAAAAGAAAGACAAAATGAGAAAAATGTAAGTGTGAATTTGGTGCATCTATCACAAAATATTAAGGGCCCATTTAACCACAAATGGGTCAAACTTTAAAGGGAAAAGGAATAAAGTTTCTAGGAGAAATCCGATCAGTCTCAAAATGTACCTAATGTGACTGCTTAAAAATATCTGAAAGGGCCTTTGGATTGTTATGGCTGGTCGAAGATGGATGTAATCTGGACTATCCATATTAAAGGTAATGATCTAACATCTTCGTTGATACATCAAAAGACGCAACGTTTTATCAAAGGATATCATGACTTCTATAACTAAATAAGCCATGAAAATGTGAGTTTCCACTTCACAACTATGTCAAAACTTTTTCAAATTCACCGGTTATTTTTAGCCTAATTCTTCAATTCTAGGAAAAGTGCATTCAAAATTTAGTTTTCTGGTGTAAGGTTATTGTAGTTCTTTTTAATCTTGTGAATAAATTGCGTATCGTAAGAGACAGATCATCTGTTTGTGTGAGCACCAACTTACAGGTATTTTAAGGAGATTTGCATTTGACATACCTCACTTAAATTCTTTCGATTTCTATATTTCCATCATGTCTGACAACAAATTACCCTCCACTTTCTTTTCTTCGTCAAATTTTTAGGCCATTTGTATTCCTTGTTCAACTCCTTTTGGTTATTGATATTCGTATCCCTTAGGTACTCCGTAGGTGTCCACTTGTAGTGAGCTTGTCCGATTTCTTGTAGTTCATTTTATAGTTATCGCATTTCTACCAACATGCCAATGCAATAGGAACATGTATAAATTAAGAGTACATATATAATAAGCCATAAGGAAACATGTACAAGTATATTGGTTTTATCCGATTGAAATGAAGGTTTTCAATATACAAACAAACAAGATTCAAGCACATAAAAATAGAAAAACTGTAAAAATGATCAAACTTTCATTTTAAACTACAAAACTAACAGAATTTTTATATTAGAATAATGTAAATAGTTTATTAACATCTTTATAATGTTAGTAAATTAATGATTTACTTCAATTATTTTTTTTTCATTATTATTGTTTGAGTTAGAAAGTTAATTTTTGTTTATATTTTTCTAAACAATAATGTCTAGAATCTCACGAGGCAAAAGATCGTGACGGATCAGAACTTGTACAAGTTATCATTCCACGACAAACCAATAGAGCTCAATGATGATTATCCCACCAGTTATGTCGAAACCATCATCTTCATTTCTAGAAGTGATATTTTTCGCACTAAAAGTCAGTGCGCATTGGGATCTGCAAAATGAAGCATTAATAGAACAAATTAATATTAGAGAAGATTGAATAATTCGAGAAGAACTAAAAACAAGTTTTATACATGATTCTTTTAGCTGATGTTGACATACAAAATAAGCGAAAACAGTTCAAAGGAAATGCAAACTGCTCTTACTAAAATAACACAAGTTATTATCATTTATTCGCAGCAAAATTAATTATTCAACAATCAATAAACATTATATATATACATTGGCAACGTACAAATATAGATATTTAGTATATGTCTTTAATGTCTTAGGCTGCAAAATAAATAAATAAATAAATATACATGCGTGTAAATGTGTGCATACATCTATAAATACAGAGCTCAACGTAGATGCATAAAGAATAAGCTTCAAGTTGGGTGACATTCTTTCATAGTAAAAATAGTTAGATTCGTATTTATTGTAGAAACAAAAAATTTTAACACAGACGAATAAATCTATCAACCAAATAAGAAAATAATACATATTAATTTGACTTTTATGTCTCCACTAACCGATGACATAATTAAGGAATTGAAGCAAATCAAAATCAATGTTGACAACTAAAAAAAGTTAAAAAACAAACACAACTTTAGAATCAAAGATAAACCAAAACTAAACTTAAAGCAAGTGAAATGTCAAGCTCGCTTTTGACATTTGTTTCAACTTCTCTTGTAAAATAACAATATACTTTAACTTATATTTAAACCAAATATTTGATCAAAGAAACTAATAAGCTGGGTGGGTATGGCTTTGGTTTTGTGAAGCAAACTGAAGTTGTTTCTATTTCATAACATTTTAAAAAACTGAGGTTTTACCTTTTATTATTGACTTCGTTAGTCTTTTGTTAGCACAAACTTAAACCTATAACGATTCTCAACCACTTTTGCCTTTTATAATCAGTGGCGGATTATAGTGAAGATTTTCAGAGGATGCACCATTGAAAATTTCTTCAAATTTTTTCTTGAACTAAATTGAACATAATAAATCGATATTTCTACATAGAAGTAATAGTAACACTAAAGAATGTGTAAGATATTGTATTTATAATTGTTTAACCGTGACAATGAGAACATTCTTGGTGTATGTGTGATATCAAATATGTAGTAGGAGATTTTAAATGTGTTGAGTAATGATGTACCCCAAACATATTACACGTACCTAAAAAAACTCGGTCAGATCTGAAGACTGAACATACCAGATTCATGTATTAAAAACAAAGTAAAACAAAAAACAAAAAAGATTAAATAAAAATAATATTTTAATATAAAATCAGTTGGTTCAGATCTGAATCAGGACGGTCAGATGTTCCGCTTTCTAGTATTGCTCTCTAGAGGAAAATTACTGCAGAAAGACCAACTATTTTTAATTTTTAATGCAATTTCCCCTACTAATTTATAATTCAAGAAACAACTAAAAGTCTAAAACACATCTCTACTCTACTTGTAGCCTGGGGAACTGATAAATGACTAGACAAATAAATTTAAAGCAGATAAATTGAGATTAAGAAATGAACCTGATCGGAAGCATCTGAGACGATACGAAGAGTGGGAACAACTTCCCGCAAAAGATTGTCCAGCCTTATTACCATCGCTATATTCTCTCTAATTCGCACATAAACTTCGTTGAGGGTAGAGAGGTTTTTGAGTTCATCAGAGACCAACGTCAACTGGTTGCAGTCTTCAATGACCAACTTGGAAATCATAGGCATTGCCCCTCGCTCCACTCTCCAAAACTCCCAACTCTTTAAATCTACCATCGAAAGAGACTCAAGCCGAGGGAAACCACTTTCAGAGAAAACCATTTCACCCACTGTAGGTGCGGTTGTATTGCGAAGGTCTAAAATCTTCAAGTTTGGCAGCCTTTCTAGCTTTTTCATTGGATCTTCTTTCAGATTACTATCAGCTAAAAGTAATTTATTTAGATGTTTAGAGAATTGATGGTCTTCAGGTAATCGCTTTACTCTACCCATTATTTTCAGCTTGCAAAGCTGCGGAGAGTTTGATACTATTGCTGGGTCAATCTCAATGAGACCAGCTGATGCTATTTGTAGAGATTGAAGACTGCGTAATGTAATGGTTTTGTCACCCAAGGCTGCTGCGTAATTGACCAGCGTTTGCAAATTGTGAAGTGTATCAATTCTCAATTTACCATCAGTTTCATAGTCCCGTGGTAAATATAAATGTCTCAGTTGTACCATCTTCCATTTCACATTCGGTATTCTCCCACGGTGAAAATATAAATATAGTGTTTGCAGGCATATCAAATTAGCAATTGATGATGGCACAATAACGTTTGAATCGAAGAAATTCACAACACGACATTGAACCATTAAATATTTTAAATGGACGAGATTCCCAATTTCTTCGGGGAGCACAATTTTAGCAGAGTCTTGATTGATCTTTAGAAGTCTAAGGAACTTGAAGTTGTTGCAAATCCACTTCAAACTCCAAGGCAAAAGGAAAATCATAAGAGATCGAACGCAAGCGTTCCCTTTTATAGGATCTGGTTCATACATACACGACTGACCCTCTTTTCCATAGACGGCAAGTCTGCGAATTTTATATGAACGCTTGCATTCGATCCTATATCACCATTGGGTCTTCATTCAATCCAGAATTAGTTAAAGACAACTTGATAAGATTTGGGGAAAACTTGTTTGCTTCTGGTAACTTTTCAATGCATGCAAATAACATCAGCTTATAAACCTGACTATACTGCGTTATTATATGGCATCCATCAAGTTTATCATTCGAGTTCATGGTATGTAGGGTGCATCCAAAAGACTATACGATTCAACGTTACGTTTGCTGATTCTCCATCAACCTCCCACCTTTCGATATCTCTTAATCTTGGTCTCTCTACTTTCAATACCTTAAGATTCGTAAGTTTTACAATCTCGTTCCAATCACACCAATCACTAGGGACATTCACCAATGTAACCAACTTACTGAAGCAACTCAACCGTATCGTGTAACGCCGACGACAAAACTCATTGGGTAAATATAAATGTCGTAGTGGTTTCGGGAATATGAAATCAAAAGTTGCTATGACTCGTAAGTCTAATGTTTGCAGGCACTACAAGTTCCCTATGGATGAAAGCAACTCGTAAAAATAACTAGCCTTTAGACTTAAGAACCTCAAGTGGATCAAACTCCCCATTTCTTTAGGTAATTTCAAATACTTATGCTGAGAATTTTAGTAATTTTCAAACTTCAAAGCAAATTGAGTCTGTTGAACAAACATCTTATCGATTTCAAATTTGAGACTCCCACACAAGTTTTCTCTAATGGGAAAAACATGAGCGATCTTAGATGTGAACATCTTTGTGATTCGACGAATGAAGTCGTTGAACATTATTAGAAGCCCGTGATAAAAGATTAGCACCTTCATTAACATCCCTAAACTCAATAAATTGAGACTCCCACACAAGTTTTCTCTAATGGGAAAAACATGAGCGATCTTAGATGTGAGCATCTTTGTGATTCGACGAATGAAGTCGTTGAACATTATTAGAAGCCCGTGATGAAAGATTAGCACCTTCATTAACATCCCTAAACTCAATAAAATCAAGGAAATTTTCTGCTCTTGCCTTCTTCAAGCACAAGTCTCTCATAAGATCATGGATGCGGCAAGTTTTAATATTTCCAATCCAGCCTCTTTTCTTCACTTGAACCATGCATTTATCAGCTAATGCACACAAGTAGCTATAAGCTAAATCCTCCGTTGTTTCTATCTGGTTTCATTCTTACGATGTATGTGATATAAAACCTTCTGCAATCCATAACCGAGTCAAGGATTTTACAGGGATCTCAAAA
Source organism: Datisca glomerata (assembly GCA_003255025.1). Lineage (NCBI taxonomy): Eukaryota > Viridiplantae > Streptophyta > Magnoliopsida > Cucurbitales > Datiscaceae > Datisca > Datisca glomerata. Next base: position 9,844 of record QANY01001355.1, on the reverse strand, counting down.
TCCTCAGGACAACTGCTTAAATATAAGAAGCATGGTTTTAAGTGAGAAGGCAAGTCATCGTAACTTAAAGCCAATATGTTTGATACGGCTAAGTCATCATGTGGATGACTCTTGCCTCTCTCTAAGAGTGTATGAATACTTCTTTTCACCACATCCCACTCTTCTCTTGTGCCTTTTGAAACCAACACTCCCCCAATTACCTTGATTGCCAATGGTAAACCACGACATTGTTTAACCATTTCTTGTCCTAATTCTTCCATCCATTTTTTATCTGTTTGGTCTACAAAGTAGTACCAAAATATATATACATAAGAGAACCTATTTATAAGATATCAAGACTTTTCCGTGCATATGTAACCAAAATATTTATAAAAGGCAAACAACTAAATAAATAAATTACTTGATTGTCAATCGACATGAGACACACGAGCGTGGAAACATAAGTACTAAATTTTGCTAAACGAGCGTGGAAACACAAGTACTAAACAACATTAGAAAAACATCATATAACAGATAGTTATAACCTCAAAAGTAGTGGTTTACTTTAAGAACTACGCATGAAACTAAAGAGAATAAAATCTCATAGAAAGAGTCTATTCAAAGGAAAACTAAATTTTGCTGAGTTATCTAGTTGTTGTGTCGAGTTAATAATCCTAGACATCACCATTAAGTTAAGAGATGGTCATTTATAGTAACTTTCCAGGCCTTACTAAAGCAGACTTCTTCCTTTCAAAAATGAAAAGTACTCTTCTTAGATCTTGCTACAAATATATGTTTTTGGCTGCCTTTGGTGCATTCTTTCATTTGCAAAGCTTATTTGTATGCAACATCTTAATTTAAAAATGCACTAACAGAACGAAAAAAACTAATCAAAACTAATCTCATTTCAACATGAATAAATCAGTGAAGGGTTTGATAAAGAGAAGGAAAAAATTAATGGTGAAATGAGAATAAACCAGTGGTGTCCCGCCCAAAAACAGCAATCTTCTGAAATAGTTCCCAGCTTTGTTCTTCAGTAAGATAGTCAGCATCATATACGAAAGCTCTACGATATGCATGGAAAGCTACGTCTCTGTTTTGAGTTGTCAACAATATTTTCGACTCTGTTTCGTCCTCAGGAAATGCAGCCTTCAGAAGATCCCATGTTTCAGTATTCCAAATATCATCAATAACCACTAAGTATCTCTTCTCTTTTAGAAGCTGATAAACTTTGTCAGCAATTTCACCATGTTCCATGCTTTTAATTGCCTCCTTTCGCTCATTTGGTCGGGAAGTCAATTTAAGCAACATCCCTTCCCATATCTCCCTTTCACTACATTGTTGAGATATGTAAGCCCAAGCAAAACAATCAAAGTGACTTCTAACATCTTTACATCTTTTTGGCTAGTGTTGTTTTGCCTATGCCACCCATACCTGAGATAGCAACAACTCTGTGGCGGTTGTGGGAACTTTCATCTGTTTTAACCAAAAGATCTACCAGTTTGCTAATGCTATCATCCTATCCAACAACTTCAAGCTCAAGAATATGAGAGTAAGACCGCCTCAATCGTCGTTGTCTTTCATAATAAGAAGAGACTTCAGCTGGGTTAGTAGTTGGTAGATCTCGAATCCCATATCTTTGCAGACTATTTGTCAAGTTTGTGAGTGTAGAAGTGATTGTTTCAATTTCTACTCCAAGTTTGTGAAGAGTTACACCTTCATTGAAGATATAGAGAATCATTTGCAAGGTTTTTTGAAGCTTGTCTCCTACTACTTGAAGCAACTTTTAGAGCAAAAGTTTCAATGGCATCCTCAGAATCATAAGCAATATCTCTAATTTCTGCAACCCAATTGCTTCCTCTCTCATCACCTTGTCTTGAATCTGCATCTCTTAAGAAGCAACGAATCCGACGAAGCTCGGCTTCTAATTCCTCAACTTTGCCGCTTACTCCTTACAATAATTTGGCTTCTTGGATGACTAAGTCTTTAAAAGTGTCAACAACGGCCCCAGCCATTGTTGGCTACCAATTGTTGAATCCCTCTCATATATAATTGATTCTATATTCCTTCCTCTTATCAAAAGAGGAAGATAAAGATTTTGTTGGAGAGAAAAGAAGAAAGAAAAGAAAAATCAAAGAAAGATTGAAAAATGAATGAAAGTGTGTGATGTAAAATAGAGTGGGCATTTGTCCCACATTAGAAACTCAATGATAGAATGTTGAGTTTATAAACTCAACATTCATGCTTTAGGACTAATCCCAAGGGGGCACCCCACATTTTATGAGGAAGAGAGAACATAGATGGCACATGGTCCTCCCTTCACACGCGTGCCGTCGCTGTCGTCCGTCCGGCTGGCTCGGTACGGTCAAAAGATTTATTTTTGGATAAATTTGTTTTGATTTACTTGAAGAGGAAGTAAATATCTCCAAACAGAATCTGTAATTATCTGCAGAAGATAATTAAAATCTCTCCATTATCCCACAATATCATCATAAATCTGATTCTAGTTTATCTTCAAGTTTGGCTTGCTCTCCAAGCTAAAAATGTTATATATAGAATATGACATAATTAGCTTCATTTTTAAGGTGAAATAGACGAACACAATAACACTGACAAAGTATCCTGCATATTGAGAGAAATACAAAGGAGTTCTGTGAGGGTCAGAGTAATCGGTTGCTGTGCTCTAGCTTAGATCGTTGTATCCTCCAGAGACGATTCGTCGTAGTCTCCAAGCACCCTGTGGAGGGCGATTATTGTCTTTAGGACATTGCTTTCGTGCAATCCTCGATCTACATCATTTTTCCGTTCTTATTTTTGTTGTAATCATTTTTTCTGTTTTATTTGTTTATTAGATCAAATAAATTTTGCTGTAATCGTTTATGTTGCAATTACGTTGTAATTGTTTCATATTTTTTCGTAATCGTTAGTTAATGAAAGCATCTTGTTCCATTTCTACTCACAACAATCTAAAGACAATATCTATGGAACAATCTGCTGGAATCAAAACTCTGCACGCTGAAAGACCAAAAAAATTCAAAGGGGACTACTTCAAACAATGGCAACAGAAGATGGTTTTCTATCTGACCACTCTCAATCTAGCACATCTGCTGATGGGTGATATTCCTCATGTACCGATGGAAGGACAATCAAATGGACTAGCATCTACGCGGGAAGCCTGGATCCATTCAGATTTCCTTTGCTGAAACTATATCTTGAACGGCTTGGTAGTCACCCTCTACAACGTCTACTAGTCATTTAAGACGGCAAAGGAACGGTGGTAAGCCTTGGAAAATAAATACAAAACGGAGGATGCCGGGACGAAGAAATTTATCGTCGAGAAATTCCTGAAATACGATATGGATGATAAGAATACGGTAATCAGTCAAGTAGAGAAGTTGCAGATCATCTTCAACAATATGAAGGCCGAGGGTATGATCATGAATGAACCGTTCCAAGTCGCGTCCATCATCGAGAAGATGTCGCCGTCATGGAAGGACTTCAAGAATTATCTGAAGCACAAACATAAGGAGCTCATCATGGAGGATCTGATTGTTCGACTGAGGATAGATGAGGACAACTGAAAAAATGAAAAGAAAGCGATGTGGGCAACCTACGGAATGAAAGCTAATGTGGTAGAAGGAAACAAATCCAATCCATCGGACAAGAAAAGGAAGATATCGACGAGCAATGCTCAAAAAGGTAATTCAGATAAACGCATTAAGGGCAATTGCTGGGTGTGCGGTAAAGCCGGACATAGAGCAAAGGACTGCCAGTTTAAGAAAGATAAAAACGATAGTAACCAAACCCGTAACAGCGGGAAAATGAACCAAGCAAATATGATAGAGATAGATGATCTCTGTGCAATGATTTCTGAGATCTGTATGGTCACTGACGTCAAGGAATGATGGGTCGACACTGGTGCTACGAAGCACGTGTGCAGTGACCGAACCATATTTTCAACTTATGCTGAGGTTGATAAAGATGAGGTTCTCTATATGGGGAACGCCTCAAAAACTGCTGTTAAGGGAAAGGGAAAGGTTGTGTTGAAATTCACATCCGGAAAATAACTTACTCTCATAGAAATCCTGCACGTGCCTTAAATTCGTAGAAACTTAGTTTCAGGATCTCTTTTATGTAAAAATGGATTTAAGCTTGTCTTTGATGCTGGCAAGTTTATTCTGACTAAGGGAGAGATGTTAGTTGGGAAGGGTTATAGTTTTGATGGTCTTTCGAAACTTAATGTGTCTGCTGTAACCCCTGCAATTATTAATGATAATTCTGCTGCTTCTTCCATTTATATCACTGAACTTTCTAATATTTGGCATACTAGATTAGGTCATGTTAATTTTCGTTCCTTACAACGTATGATTAATTTAGAACTTCTACCTAGATTTAACCTAGAAAAAAGGAAATAAATGTGAAATATGCCTAGAATCTAAATTTGCAAGAAAATCATTTAAATCTGTAGAGAGAACGAATGGCCTACTTGATTTAATACATTATTTATGTTATTTAAAATTAACTCCTAGTAGGGGAGGTAGAAAATATTTTGTTACATTTATTGATGATTTCAGTAAATATTGCTATGTATGTCTACTTCATTCAAATGATGAGATTTTGGATATGTTTAAGACATACAAGTCTGAAGTTGAAAAACAACTTGATAAACATATCAAAGTGCTTAGATCTAACCGGGGTGGAGAATATGACTCCACTATGCTGTATGAATTCTGTGCTCTACACGAAATTATGCATCAGACAACAACACCTTACACGCATCAACAGAATGGGGTGGCTGAAAGGAAAAATAGAACTCTGAAAGATATGGTGAACTGTATGTTGAACAGTTCTAGATTACCTCAAAATTTGTGGGGGGAGGCTTTGTTACAGCAAACACCAAACTTAACAGGATTCCACATAAGAAGACCAACAAGTCTCCTTATGAAGAGTGGAAAGGGAAGTTACCTTGCTATAAAATCCTAAAAGTGTGGGGATGTCTCGCAAATGTACAAGTACCATTGCCAAATAGAGTAAAGCTTGGACCTAAGACAATAGACTATGTTTTCATTGGATATGCATTGAACAGTGCTGCATATAGATTTTTGGTTATTAGGTTAGAAATTTCTGACATAAGCACCAACCCTATTATGGAGTCTGTCAATGCAGAATTCTTTGAGAATGTGTTTCCTTTTAAGAAAGAAAGACACAGTCAAAATGTCAAACGAGGATTAGAAGAAATTTTTCTAGAGCTCAGATTGATGAAGAATCTGAACCTGAGCTTAGAAAAAGTAAAAGAGCTAAAACGAGCACCTCATTTGGCCAGAGTTTCTAACATACCTGACGGAGGCCGAATCTCAAACCTATAAGGAGGCAATGTCCAACCCTGAGGCTCCTTTTTGGAAGGAAGCAGTCGATAATGAGATAGATTCCATAATGCAAAATAATACATGGATGTTGGTTGATCTCCCTCCTGAGAATAAACCAATAGGCTATAAATGGATCTTTAAAAGAAAGCTAAGAGCTGATGGTACTATTGAAAAGTACAAAGCTCAGTTGGTAGCTAAAGGATACCGACAGAAGAAAGGCATAGACTTTTTCGATACCTATTCTCCAGTTACGAGAATCACATCTATTAGGATGCTGATTGCACTAGCAGTTTTGCATACTTTTGAAGTTCATCAAATGGATGTAAAGACTACTTTCTTAAATGGAGAATTGGACAAAGAAATCTATATGGAATAGCCTGAAGGGTTCATGGTAAAAGTCCAAGAACTAAAGGTCTGTAAACTTGTTAAATCACTTTATGGATTAAAACAAGCACCGAAACAATGGCATGGAAAGTTTGATCATACAATGTTATCTGATGGATTCAAGATAAATGAGTGTGATAAATGTCTCTACATTAAAGGTACTAATGATCAGTTTGTCATAGTATGCTTGTATGTAGATGACATACTTATAGCGGGATCAAACAAGGATATAATATCCTCTACCAAGAGGATGTTGAATTCTAAATTTGACATGAAAGACTTAGGTCAAGTAGATGTCATTCTTGAAATTTAAGTAAACAGAACTGAAAATGAATATATCCTTACACAGTCTCACTATGTAGAAAAGATTTTGAAAAGGTTTAGACAATATGAAAGCAAACTTGTTGTAACTCCTTTCGACCCAAATTGTAAGTTAAGAATAATGGAGTTGGAGTACTCACAAATAATTGGAAGTTTAATGTATATCATGAATTGCACCAGACCTGATATAGCCTATTCAGTTAGAAGGTTGACAAGATATACGAGTAATCCTAGACGTGATCACTGGAGTGCATTGGTGAGAGTACTAAGGTACTTAAAATTCACAATGAACTACGGACTGCATTACTCAACCTATCCACCGATGATAGAAGGATTTAGTGATGCTAACTGGATATGAGATAGTTTAGAGACTAAATCTACTAGTGGATATGTGTTTACCCTAGGTGGTGGAGCTATCTCATGAAGGTCTACTAAGCAGACCTGTATAGCTCGTTCAACTATGGAATCAGAATTCATAGCATTGGACAAAGCTTGTGAAGAAGTAGAATAGCTCAGGAATTTTCTGGAAGATATTCCTGTGTGGCCAAAACCTGTGTCAGTTATATGTGTCCACTGTGACAATATGGCTACAACCTTTAGAGCAAAAAATAATGTGTATAATGGTAATTCTAGACATATTAGACGAAGACATAATATCATTAAGCAGTTGTTGTCCAATAAGGTGATTTCCTTAGACTTCATAAGGTCAACGGAGAATTTTGCTTATCATCTGACAAAAGGATTGTCAAGGGAACTAATAAAACAAACATCAAGGGGAATGGGGCTAAAGCCTATTCAATGAATCATTCAGGTGGTAATCTAACCTAGTTGACTGGAGATCCCAAGATCTAGGTTCAATAGGCAAACTGGCAGGGATGATTCAAATTGAAACACTGAGAAACCTATGGTTTCTTCCTGTTCCTATGATATGAAGATAGTGTGTTGTCTGCTGACGTAAAAGGGTATACGTAAGTATTTAATGACATTGATGTTCTGCTTGCCAGAGGAGTAGTGACAGAATATTCTTAATCGTTGTCACCTATATGAGAGTAAAAGTTGGGTCGCTCCTACGAGAGGTCTGAATGGCTTAACCTCTCTAAAGCTCTTATGAAAGCGGGATATGTTCAAGACCAAAATGAACAAAATCGTATGAACTCAGATGTATTAAGATGAGATATGTGTGAAATTTGTTGTCTCGGTTTATCTCAAAGGAAGTTCAGTTCAAGAACGAAGTTCACTGTTCTTCAGAATAAATACGATGAATTCTCACTACGGAAGGTTCAAGTCCAAAAGACACCTCTCTTGATGCATATCTCATCTGCTCTCTCTCATGTTGTTGTCTAGTTAGGATACATTTCATTCATGTGGGGGATTGTTGGAGAGAAAAGAAGAAGAGAAGAAAAATCAAAGAAAGATTGAAAAATGAATGAAAGTGTGTGATGTAAAATAGAGTGGGAATTTGTCCCATATTGGAAACTCAAAGATAGAATGTTGGGTTTATAAACTCAACATTCATGCCTTGGGGTTAGCCCCAAGGGGCACCCCACATTTTATGGGGAAGAGAGAACCTAGATGGCACATGGTCCTCCCTTCACACGCGCGCCGTCGGCTCGGCTCAATTCTTTTTCGGTACGGTACGGTCAAAAGATTTATTTTTTGATAAATTTTTTTTGATTTACTTGGAGAGGAAGTAAATATCTCTCAAACAGAATCTGTAATTATCTGCAGAAGATAATTAAAATCTCTCCATTATCTCACAATATCATCATAAATCTGATTCTAGTTTATCTTCAAGTTTGGCTTGCTCTCCAAGCTCCAAACGTTATATATAGAATAAGGCATCATTAGCTTCGTTTTTAAGGTAAAATAGACGAACACAATAACACTTGACAAAGTATCCTGCATATTGAGAGAAATACAAAGGAGTCCTGTGAGGGTCAGAGTAATCGGTTGCTGTACTCTGACTTAGATCGTTGTATCCTGCAGAGACGATTCGTCGTAGTCTCCAAGCACCCTGTGGAGGACGATTATTATCTTTAGGACACTGCTTTCGAGCAATCATCGATCTATATCGTTTTTCCGTTCTTATTTTTGTTGTAATCGTTTTTCTGTTTTATTTGTTTATTAGATCAAATAAATTTTGCCGCAATCATTTCTGTTGCAATTACGTTGTAATCGTTCCATATTTTTTTATAATCGTTGGTTAATGAAAATATCTTGTTCCATCTCTACTCACAACAGTTTTTCTTCTTTTTTTTCTGGAAGCAAGGAAGACGAAATGATGTTTTGGGCTGGCAAGTGCGAAGCATGTTCAAGTGAAATTAAAATAAAAAATATGTATTAATGAGTTCGAAAACTCCATGTGATACCAGTTCTATTCAAAATTTGATATTTTTTCAATAAACCCCACTTTTACGCAGACGACAAAATTCTCATTTGTCATTTTGGGTGACAGATTCATGCTAATGAATCATTATTCTTTATCGTAATATTTATAATGCATTTAATTTAAATGAAATATAATATTTTATGACAGTTGAAATGAATGATATGAAAAAATATTTAACATTCACGAAAATTTTCTCAACTTTTCTATGCCAAGGCCTCTAATTCCCAAGTGGTGTAATCGATCTCACTTAACATCCTAATCTTTTGAATTAAAATCAAGTTAATCTTGAATGAACCAGAAAAGCAGGTGGAGGGGCATTGGATAAAACTATAATCTCCTGGTGAATGACCATTGCATTTGACAAAATCAATGGTAAATTATATTGGTCAATTGCAACAATATCACGATCCTTCTCTTGTTTACGATAAATCGCATTTTCAAAAAATGGTATTTGAGTTGAACTTTTAAAGCAAATGTTATTATCAGATCTGTGATCCAATGATGCCAAAGGAACTGTAATGGCATAAGCTGAGGGTGGTCGGCAAGCCAATCATCAAGAAATTATGCCTTGTGGATCTCTATGTTCAACTGGTTAAAAGAAAAATTTGAAATTGTTCAAAGCAAAAGGGCCAAAGGAGAGGAGGTTTCTATTTCTACATTCCGGCATCATGTCGTCCACCTAGATCAGAAAAGAATAGCATATAAAGCTATTTGTAGGTGAAGATATCAGAAATCTCTCGGACATGTGATCAACTTCCATTTTTGTTTTTCTTTTCCTCAGGGCAATGACTCATATTCGTGCATAAAAGACAAATGGGAGAGAAGATCCAATCAATTAAGAAATAGTGATACGGATGAGTACTAGAGACAAGAATCAGAACTTGCCAGGTTAAGATAGTAAAATGTCATTAATCCAGCTATTTGTTTGTTCTTACTAAGATGCCATTTGCATCCATTTAGCACATAGAAGGTAGCCAATCTGGACAAACATAAAATTTTCAAAACCGAGAAAATCTGCTTCTTGAAGGCGAAAAGGAAAGCACTAATTTACTTTCTATCAAAAACAGTCTTTTATTAAAGATAATAATGAATATTCCATTAAGTGAGTGCATCGTAGAGATTATCATCATCATCGACATCGCCATCATCATACCAGTCCAAAATGAAAACTCGTGATTCAAGAAACATATTTGTTGGGCTCTGCATAGAGATGGTTTTCATACCGCATTGTTATGCAATTGATTCTGCAGTGCCTCAACGCCAAAACTGATACCCCAAAACTTCTGGAGTTTCAAGAAGCAACTACAAGAGTTTCAGCCCACCAGTTACATCATCAACCACTTCAACAGGTCCTGCAGACAGTGTTCAGACATGTAGTTTAACTACAAGCTAGAAAGATTTACAT